>CAUYQG010070052.1:0-34840 GCA_963574415.1 Tarsius wallacei
CGAGGCGAGTGAATTGCCTGAGCCTGTGGGTTCGAAACCAGTCCGGGCAACTTGGCGAGACCTTGTCTCTACCATAAATTTAAAAATTAGCTGGGCGTGGTAGCACGCGCCTATAGTTCCAGCTACTTGGAAGGCTGAGGCGAAGGATTGCCGGAGCCCAGCAGGTCAACACTGGGGTGGCCGTGAATATGCCACTGCACTCCAGCCTGGGCGACAGAGTGAGACTCCAACTCAAAAAAAAAAATATATATATATATGGATCTTTCTTGGTACCTGCTTCTCCACAAAACTCATTTATAATATTTTGTAAAAAGTGATATATTATTTTTCCATCTTTTATATGACATCACTTATTTTATTTTAAGTAATTATGGACAGCTTTTTTAGTACAATATTAAATAGAATGAATGACAAAGGTAAATTTGACACTGTTCTGTTGTTAAGCTGAACATTTTTTAATGTTTTATGCTAAGTGTAATAGTTACTATCAGTTTTAAATGTATACTCCTTATCATATTAAGAAATAATTCCTAGTGTTGTATTCAAGAAAACATTTTGTAGTTAATGAAATACTTTTTTGTACCTGCTCATCTAATTATAGGATTTTTCTTCTGTCTTGTTAATATGATTAATCATCTTGATAATGTTTTATGTGCCATGTTAACATTACATTCCTGGAAGAAGCTTTACTTGATCATCAGTGACAATTTTTTTTTTTTTTTTGAGACAAGGTCTTGTCCTGTCACCCAGGCTGGAATGTAGTGGAACTACATTGAACTTCTGGGCTCAAGTGACCCTCCCACCTCAGCCTCCTGAGTAGCTGGGACTATAGGTACACGCACCATGTCCACTAATTTTTAGAAATTATTTGTTTTGTAGAGATGAAGATATTGCTATGTTGGTCAGGCTGGTCTCAAACTCCTGGCCTCAAATTACCCTCTGCCTCAGAGTTGGGATTATAGGTGTGAGCTACCGCATCCAGCTGACAATTTATTTATAATGATTTCGTTTCTTCCCCTTCCTGCTTCCCTTTACTTCCTCACTTCTTTTCTCCCTCCTATCTCTCTCTCTTCTTTTGCATCTATGCTGATAATTATAACTATAACTATATATCTTTTTTGATATTAGTCTTAAGCTTGGGAAACAAATCCATATTTAACTTACAAAGTCACTTTAGAAACATATTGTCTTTTTCTCTCACTATAACCTTGAATTTCTGGGCTCAAGCAATCCTCCCATGTCAGCCTCCTGAGTAGCTGGGAATACAGGCATGCACTGCCATGCCTGGCTAATCTTTTAAACATTTTTTGTAGAGATGGGGTGTTTCTATATTGCCCAAGCTAGTCTCAAACTACTGTCCTCAAGCGATCTCCCTGCCTTGGCTTCCCTGCCATGATCTCCCACCATGCCTGGCCTTTTTAAATTTTTTGAAACAACTAACATGTGATATAATTATCTGCTATTTGAAAGATCTATGCCAGGCGCGGTGGCTCAAGCCTGTAATCCCAGTACTTTGGGAGGCCAAGGTGAGTGGATTGTCTTAGCCCATGGGTTCGAGAACAGCCTGGGCAACTTGGCGAGACCTCATCTCTACAATAAGTCAAAAAATTAGCCGAGCATGGTAATGCGTGCCTGTAGTTCTGGTTACTTGGAAGGCTAAGGTGGAAGGATCACCTGAGCTCAGCGGGTCGACACTGGGATGACTGTGAGCATGCTACTGCACTCTAGGCTGGGCGACTGAGTGAGACTCCAATTAAAAAAAAAAAATCTGCAAATTCAGCATGGCCATGTGCTTTTCTCCTCCTTTTTTATTTTCTTGTATTTATTTCTGTTAGCTTTTCCCCCTGCTCTAAAGAGTCTATTGCAATAAATCATATCCTGTTAATTTTTCACTCAAGAGTGGAATAACCAGAGTAGTTGATATCTATAGAAAACTTTTTAAAGATGTTCTTTAAAAATTTTATGAGATGATGCAGGGGGCTACATCAGTGGGAATAAAGCCTATATCTCTGCTAATTCTATTACCTTTCATATTTTTAAAAAACTCATTCATTTCATTTTGGTTATCAAGTACTTTAACATTTAATTGAACATAATATTTCATTTCAGTGAAATAAAATTTTTTGTTTAAGTTATAATGACTTTTTCTTTCACTTAATATTAATAATTTGGGTTTTTCTTTGATTTTAATTAGCACTTTTAAAAATTGTCAAAGCGCCTCCTATTATTGAGTCTACAGTTTTTTCCTACTTTATTAATTTATGCTTTTTTTAAATTCTCCTTTTTCTACTTTCTCTTGATGTCTTTCTTTTGTTATAGAAAGCAGATAATTTAGAAAATATGAGAAACATTATGGCTCAGTCTCATAACCCAAAGACAGCATCGTTATTGCATTTACTTGCTTGTTGTTTACATAATTGTGTGAGCCATATGCACTTTATATAGTTGATCATATGCGTGCATTATAAAATGTGAATATGTTTTTAAACTGTATTGGGATTCTGTTGTAGATTTCTTCTCTGATGTGGGTTATTATTTAAGATGTTAGTTTAAACTTTTAATGAATGTTGATATTGTTCTTTATTTCAGGTTACATCCCTTTTTACTTTGGAACTGTAGTATATAGAATCTTTTTTCTTCATAAGAATAAATTTTTTGTGCTTCATTTAATTGACATTTTCAATCACCCATCCCCTAGAAGAAATATATCAACTTCTGCTATGATTCTATATGCCCGTTAATTCTACCTAATCTATTATACTAATCAACTCTGAACTTCCTTCATTAAATCTGAATACTCTTGATATGTTATGTGAACCACTGACATTTCAAATTATAACTGTTTCTGCCTATTTTTTTTTTCCTTTTATGATGTTTTGGTATTTTCAGGCCCTTGTTGATTATACCTGTTACCATTATGTAATGACTATCTCTCTCTGAAATCAAATAGTGAGATAGAAACTCTTACTTTTAAAAAATAATCAAACAGGTGGTCTATGCCACCCCATTCTCAGAATTTTCCCTTGGCATGTTCTGTGGAATTAGTTTTCTGAGATTTTTGCAACAAAGTACCACAGACCGGGTAGCTTAAACAAAAGCAATGGATGCCTTGCAGTTATGAAGGCTGGAAGTCCAAAACCAAGGTGTGGGCAGGGTTGGCTCCTTATGAGGGATGAAAGAGAAGGATCTGTTCAGGCCTCTCTCCTTGGCTTATAAATGCCCATCTTCTCCCTGGGTCTCTTCATGTTGTTTTCCTTCTGTGCGTGTCTTGATATCCAAATTTCCCCTTTTTATAAGGACACCAGTCATAGTGGAATAGGGCCACCTCTATGACTTCATTTTAACTTTGTTACCTCTGCAAAGATCCTGTTTCTCAAGTAAGGTCATAGTCTGAGGTACTGAGGGTTAGGACTTCAGCATGTGAATTTTGAGGGCTCATAATTTAACCGTAATAGAATATTAAAAGTTAACTTGAAGGAATTCTGGGATTGCTTTTTGGTTTTTTGTTTTGTTTTGTTTTGTTTTGCGTCAGGGTCTTACTCTATCACCCAGGCTAGCGTGCAGTGGCACAATCACTAGCTTATGTCAGCCTCGACTTCCTGGGCTCAGGTGATCCTTCTGCCTCAGTCTCCTGAGTAGCTGGGACCACCATGCCTGGCTAATTTTTTGATTTTTTTGTAGAAACAAGGTCTTGCTATGTTGCCTAGGTTGGTCTTGAACTCCTAGGCTCAAGCAATCCTCTTGCCTCGGCCACCCAAAGCGCCTGAGATTCGATATGTTTGGGAAACATCAGTTTAAAGATATTTGATGAATTGATTATTTTTTTCCAGTACTTCTCAGATTGTTAATACACTAAAGTGCTCTGTGACTGTACAGTAAATTTCATAGAACTCTTTGGGAGAGCACTTTATTGGACAAGGCGCTGACATGACCTGTGGAAACTGTCTTCACATTTGGTTTGCTTAACTTTTTAGGTTTTAAGTATTTTTATAACAATTCAAAAAGTTAAACATCTAGTATATGATGTTTTGGGGGGGAATATTAAATTCAATTTTGTTCAATTTGACAAATCTTTATTAAGCACCCAATATGTACTGGGTCCAGAAATTGATATAGTCTTCTTTTTTGGCATCTTCCTGTAAAGGTTATCTTTATTTTTCTGTTCTTCTTCTTTCATTCACGGGGTTTTTAATGTGTGCTTTAAATTCTTAATTTCCAGCTGGGCTCGGTGGCTCAGCCTGTAATCCCGCGCCTTGGGAGGCTGAGGTGAGTGGATTGCCTGAGCCCACGGGTTCGAGATCCGCCTAGGCAACTTGCTGAGCCCTCATCTCTACAATAAATCAAAAAGATTAGCTGGGTGTGGTAGGACGCGCCTGTAGTTCCAGCTACTCGGAAGACTGAGGCGGAAGGATCGCCGGAGCCCAGCAGGTCGAGGCTCCGGTGGCTAGGAGCGGCCACTGCACTCCAGTCTGGGTGATAGAGTGAGACTCCAACTCAAAAAAAAAAAATTCTTAATTTCCTTCTGAGATGATGATGATCTTATTTAATTTGTTACCCTTCTACCATTTAAAAACATTATTTAAACATAGTGTTTGTTATTTATTCCTATAGGTTTCTCATAAAAACTGGTGAGCTTTCTTCTCTCCTGGGGGTGATAAGGAGTCAAAAGAATTTCTGTGAAGCTGCCTCAGGGTCAAGGTCATAGGTAACATCATCCTTAACTCTATGCATGTGTGTGTGTGTGTGTGTGTGTGTGTGTGTGTGTGTGTGTGGTTGGAAGAAAGCCATTGGTTCCCTGTTCAGGTTTCTTTTCCCAGGCCTGGTTCACCCATCCCCCAGCTGTGAGATTTGTCTGGTTATGATCCATAGCTGCCTTCTGGTCCAAAGTATTGCCCTCAGCATGGGGCTGCCTTTGTCTCAGTCAATGAAAAACTGATAGGGTATAAAAGGATGGCCCCTTGCCTTGAGACTTACAGACTCTGCAGCGCAGTTTGGCTTTACGGCTCCAGTTGAGGCTCTATCCTTACTCAGCTCTTCCTTCCTCACTCCCCTCCCTCTTCTTCTCCAGGCATGCTTTCTCCACAAATCACTTGCACAAGAATCTCCATCTCAGGTTCTAATTCTGGGGAACCTATTCTTAGACAAAAGAGTTTCACAGCTAAGCACCATGCAAAAACCATGGATCTCATTCCGTTTTGTTGTGATACATGTACCAGGGTGATTGTCATCCTTGGTGACTCTAAGGAGGAATGTTAGAATTTGTCTTTCAGTTGCTCTCTTTCTGTCTTCTGAGAACGATCCCACTGGAGACCATTTTTCCTCAGCAGATTCAAGGTGAATACCCAATGGTCGTTTTGGAGAAGCCGCAAACTAGTGGACGTAATCCAGCTGCAGATGCTTCAAACTCTGATATGAAATCATTTGCTAAATATCTTCTTTGAGGAGTATTCTATGATTAATCTTTTCATTGATATGGTTTTAAAAAAATGTGTTTGCTTCCTCTGATGGGAATTGAAGATGAGATTGGGAGGCCTTGGATTCAGGAAAGGAAGAGAAGCTGGAAGAGGAGATACGCTGGCAAGAGGAGCATGCCTGGAGGAGAGGTGCGGAGAGATGGAAAGAGCTGTTTCCAGCTGGATATTGCAGGGTCCCTCCAACTCAACATGTGTGAAAAGGAATTATCTGGTCCCTAACTGTACCTGTTCTTCTCCCCTAGTTCAGTAAATGGCATGACCATCTATCTTCTCCTTCTTGTCTTCTCCCAAACTATTTTCTTGCTTCCCTCACTTCATTCTTCCCCATACTCTTGCCTCCCCACAAGCCAATCTAATATTATTTTGTCAATCTCAAATCCATTCATTTTTCTCCAGTTCCTCTGCTACCAATCTTGTATAAATCACCAGTACATCATACCTGAACTATGTGATAGATCCCTAGCACCCTCTTCTCCACATCATCTTTCACAGTGTGTCTTCTGAAACACAAATCAAATCATGCCATACTCCTCTGTAAAATCCTTCAAAGGTCTCCATTTGCTTCCATTTGAAGTCTAAAAATCTTTGTTATGGGCCGGGCTCAGTGGCTCAACCTGTAATCCCAACACTTTGGGAGGCCAAGGCGAGTGTATTGCCGGAGCCCATGGATTTGAGACCAGCCTGGGCAACTTGGCGAGACCTCGTCTCTACAATAAATCAAAAATGGCCAGATGTGGTAGCGCATCCCTGTAGTTCCGGTTACTTGGAAGGCTGAGGCAGAAGGATTGCTGGAGCCCAGCAGGTTGACACTGGAGTGACCGTGAGTGTGCTACTGTACTCCAGCCTGGGCAATGGAGTGAGACTCCAACTCAAAAAAAAAAAAAATCTGTATTATGACTTATACAACCCTACCTTGTTTGGCCAATGTATCATTTTCTCACCATTTAAAAACTCTCCATCTCCACATTCTCTTCATGAAGATACACTTTCCTCAAAGGCAACATATTCCTTTCATTCTTCTGAGCCATCACATATGTGGTTCTCTTTTCCTGCCATGCCCTTTCTCCCTACCACTATCCCTTCATCCAGCTGGCTCCCGCTCATCAGGTTGCAAGCCTCAGATCTTCTCCTTCACAGCCACTATCACATTTCATTACTTTCAAACCTTCTTCCCCATAAGACTACAAGAACTATGAAGTGAGGAACCATGTCTTTCCTTTTCTCCACCACTTTCCCAGTGCCAGGGCTACAGCTAACACTCGCTGATCCATTGTGCAAATCAGAAAAAAACCTCTCTCTGGGCAGATGAGGTGTAAAAGTTTTCCCACTCTCCTTCTGGACTATTAGAGTTCAGACTGGATTTCAGCCCTTGTTTACCTCTCTTGGTCAGGTGCTTTTGTGCAAAGCACAGACCACACAATGATATGCAGTCGTCTTGAAAAGCAAAGCCTTGAAGAAAAGATGATATCCACAAGTGGATTTGGTTTAGTGACTGGTGTGAAAGGATTGCTTATTATCCTCCTACAATGAAATGGATGGCCAGATAAACTACAAAATCCTTTCAAGTAAATAAAAGAAATTTTAAAGCTAGGTGTGGTCAATTCACATATCAAATAGGACTATCTTGGCATTGCGTTGTAGCATAAATGGTAATATTTTTTTCCTAGTAAGTTGTGCACAAAATAATGGGGCATCTTACAATCTACAGCATTCTAGATTTGATAATGTGTGGCATGAACATCAGTTAGGGATTATATTCAGCTGTATGTAAGAGAGCTTGAACTAAAGTGACATAATCAAATATAGTTTATTTTTCCCATGTGCCAAGAAGCATGGAAACAGGTGACCCCAGGCTGATCTAGTAACTTCATGATGTCACCAATCATGGTCTCTATCAATTGCCCTAGTCCCTTCCATCTTTCTACTCCATTTTTTTCTTTTGAGGCAGGGTCTCACTCTGTTGCCCAGGCTGAAGTACAGTGGCACATGATCACAGCTCACTGCGGCTTCAACTTCCTGGGCTCAAGCAATCCTTCCACCTCTGCCTCCTGAGTATGCCTGCCTAATTTGTTTATTTTTTGTAGAGATGAGGTCTTGCTGTGTTGCCTAGGCTTGTCTTGAACTCCTGGGCTCAAGTGATCTTCCCGTCTCAGTCTCCCAAAGTGCTGGGGTTACAGGCGTGAGCCACAGTGTTTGGCTCCTCTGCTGTTCTTAGCATATCACTTTCTTCCTTATGTTTCTTTCCTCACAAGAGTGGATATTAACTTGGCAGCTAACAGTGTCTGTGCACAGTGATTTAAATTCCAGCCTTATCTGTTTACTTTTGTTTCTCTATTATTCTTAAGTTGGATCTTCTTGTTCTTTATTTTTGGCTTGCCCTTTATTTTTCCATTTCTTATTGACTGCTGTGTTATTTACCTGTGACTTTTGGTTTCTAAGTGCACCACAGAGCATTTTCCATTAATTCTGTTTATTACAAATTCATGGATTTATTTTGTTCTTTCTTCATATTGCTTACAAGTTTATTGAAGTCTTTCCGTATGTTCTTATCTTACAGTCACATTTTCTTCTTTTCTCTCTCATAACCTGATTAATACAGATAATTTCTTCTTGTTTTGGCATGTTTGGGGAGTATTGTCGATTCTACCATTGTACATAATTTGTTTTCTGTGATTTTGCTTTTTCTTTTAGTTTTGTCATTCTTTTTATCTGATTCCTGTAATAAAAACATTTAGATTTGCTTATTGTTTTGAAGGTTTGTCTTTTTTTTTATATACAATATTTTTTTATTGTGATATTGAGGGGTACAGTTAAGGGTTAGGTATACAACTATGTCTCATTCAGGCACCCTTGTTGATAAGAAGTGTCCCCCCATGTCTTTTTTTTTTAAATCTTTGTAGTTGGTTTTCTTTTCTTTTTTTTTTTTGCCAGGAATTACAACTTTTTAAAAAAAGGACTTTTGTCAGAAGAAAGTGACCTGCACTGTTACTCATAGAATCCATTTGAAAATTTAGCATGGAATAGTTGTGGAAAAGCTTATCTATGTCTAGAGAAAGATTAGAATCTTCAGTGCTTTCACTTTGTATCTAATCTTTTATCAATTACCTAATTAAAAAGATGATTGTGTTTCTTACTAGAGTTCTATCACTTTTATTGATCATCTACTAGAGCAGGATTTGACAAATTTAGCTCATGGGCAAAATCTGGCCCACCACTTGTTTTTGTGAGTAAAATGTTATTGGAACACAGCCATGCTCATTCATTTAAATATTTTCTATGGCTGCTTCATGCCACAAGGGTAGAGTTGAGTAGTTGTGATAGAGACCATATGGCCTGAAAAGCCTAAAATATTCACTATCTTAGCTTTTAAAGAAAAGTTTAGCCAGATGCAATGGTGCATGCCTATAGTCCCAGCTATTCTGAAGGCTGAGGTGGGAGGATCACTTGAGCCCAGGAGTTCAAGTCCAGCTCGGGCAACATAGTGAGACCTCGTTTCTCTTAAAATAAATAAATAAATGAGAGAAAAGTTTGCTGACCCCTGCCCTAGAGTCTCATTGAATAAGCCAGCAACCCTGTGACATATGTATCACATCACTATTTAAGCTCAGAGAAGTTATATAATTTTTTCAAAGTCACTTGACTAGTAAGATGTGCCTAGATCATCATTGTTTATGCTATACTTTTTTTTTTTTTTGCGTTGAGATCTCACTCAGTCATGTAGGCTGGAGTGCACTGGCAAGTATCATGGCTTACTGCAGTCTTGACCTCCTGGGCTCAGGTGATCCATCCGACTCAGTCTCTCAAGTAACGGGGACTACAGGCATGTGCCACCACATCTGGCTAATTTTTTGATATATATATATATATATATATATATATTTTTTTTTTTTTTTGTAGAGATGAGGTCTTGCTATTTTGCCTAGGCTGGTCATGAACTCTTGGACTCAAGCAATCTTCCTGCCTTGGCCTCCCAAAGTGCTGGGATTACAGGTGTGAGCTACCACTCTCAGCCTCATACCACTTTTATATACACAATGCCATTAAACCTCACAGGAATCCACTCATTCCTATAAAGTTTGTTTTCTTTTGCATATGAGAAAACTGAGGCTTATTAACCTGTCCAAGAATATATAACTGGCGAGTGGCAGAGCCAGAATTTGAACTTATGTCAGTGTGAAGCCAAACACTGCCTTCAAGTAGTACATTGTTAAATGTATTAATTCTCTAATATTAAAATTTCTTTTTTTTTACTTTAGTGATAGGGTCTCTCAGTGTTACCCAAACTGGAATGCAGTGGCTGTTCACAGGTGCCACCATTGCATACTTTGACCTTGACCTTCTGGGTTCAAGCAGTCTTTCTTCCTCACCTCCAGAGTAGCTGGGACTAAAGGCATGTGCCGCTGTGCCTGGCCTTCTCAAAGATTTTTTGAGGAGCAATGATTTGACCCAAGGTTTAAACAATTTATCACAAAAGTAATACTAAGCTCAATTTCCTTTAGAAGTAAAAGTAAGAAAAACTGTTGGTAGAGATTGTGTTGCTTGACAGATCCATTTTTGTCTCTCCAGCATTAGGTTTTTCTAATCCTTAAAGCATGTGAAGATATCATTTACCTAACAAAGCAGTCATTGCAGGAACTTGTTAAGCCTGAGCTAATTCACTGCATTATAGCACTCTCATTTCCCATATTTTTTTCCAGACTAGCAGAAAATAGATGCAAAATTACTTCTTATACAAGTTTATTATATAATCCCATTAGATTGATTGGAAGCATACAGTTTACAAAAAGAAACTGAATAATACTATCCCTCCTATATTTCTGCTTCCTTTGAACATGTAACACTAAAAATTAAACATTTTATGATGTCCAAAGATTCTCATTTTATCATAGTACAGATAGAATGTATAGAACAAGTAGGTAACCCACATCCAAACCATGCCGGGCTGGATCGTAATTCCATCTGGCTCTGTGGGACGGAATTGGCAGCCAGATGGAAGTTAGGAGAACTAGA
Organism: Tarsius wallacei; assembly: GCA_963574415.1. Taxonomy (NCBI): domain Eukaryota; kingdom Metazoa; phylum Chordata; class Mammalia; order Primates; family Tarsiidae; genus Tarsius; species Tarsius wallacei. Next base: position 10,485 of record CAUYQG010070052.1, read on the forward strand.
GAGGCAGCATCAGCAGCAGGAAGAAGAAAGGCTGTGATGAAGGCAGAGAAAGAAACAGAAATTTCCCTTGCATATTTCCACGTGGGTCTTACAGGTGCAGGCAAGTAAAGTGAGACAGACATAGACAGGGACACGGCTGCGAAAACAGTTCTTAATGACATGCCTAATGTGTGAGATGATCATTGTGCTTACTTCACACCTGGAAAACAGAGGCCTCCTTGGAGGACTGACCAGGGGCACGCAGAGAGAAGGGCACACAGCAGGACTGCTTAAGAGATCTGATCTTGCTCGTAAGCACTTGCCATCATGTGACAAAACAGCCGCTAAATTGTTCATACATGCTTTCATATGACTGATGTAAAGTACTTTGTTTACATGTTGGTTTTTCTTTTTTATTTTTCTGTTTTTTTTTTTAGTTGGAGTCTCAATGTGTTGCCCAGGCTGGAGTGCAGTGGTGGCTTACAGCCACCGCAGTCTTGACCTGCTGGGCTCAGGCGAGCCTTCTGCCTCAGCCTTCCAAGTAGCTGGAACTACAGGTTCACCACGCCCGGCTAAATTTTTGATTTATTGTAGAGATGTGGTCTCGCCATGTTGCCCAGGTTGGTCTTGAACCTGTGGGCTCAGGCAATCCTCTTGCCACTGCCTCTCAAATTGCTGAGATTGCAGGCGTGAGCCACTGTGCCCAGCACATGTTGGTTTTTCTCTCAGTAAAAACGAGCAGTGTGCTTTAACTCATAGACAAGAATGCATTTGCTTATTGCTTGTTAGGTTTCTTCTAACAGGTAGCATTTTTAGGTTGGGAGTCCGTTCTACAGAGAATGAAGAGGAAATTTAAAAATATCTGTGGGACGAGGGGTCCACTTTTAGTTCTGTTTCCACAAGTCTCCTGTTTATTTGCTAGGCTGCCCTGCATCAAGCCCTTGGGTACTAAGTGGCAGGTGAAATTCACACCAGGCAGTCTGTCAGGGTTTGGAATTGACACCAATAATTCCCAGCAGGCTATTTTTGCCAAGGTGTAAAGTTTGTTTCCTTAAATTACTTTGAACATACTTCCCATGATTTTAGAGGCACTTCTAACAGGGAGCAAAACGTCTGGCAGGAGATATGAGAGGAGATTGTGGTTATGAGGACTTTTGAAATTAGTTATGACATCAGTCTTAAGAACCCAAAGCATTGCTATCATAGTTGTCATGCTTTTTTCAACAAAAGCCTCTGCAGCAGGACAAATACTCAATAGATCACTTATTCTGCCAGCTTCCAAATACCACAGAAAAGAATAATTTGCAGAATTAGCGAGAGTCTAATGATGCATTTAATGAGAGAATAATCCGTTGATGTTTCATTTGCATTAAACAGAATAAACAAAGAAATTCATTCATGAAACAAAAATATAGACTAGGTCACAGTAGAGAACATTCACATTAAGGGAAATTAATCAAATGACATTTAGTGGCCACTAATCTGAAGGAAAGTGGCCCACCCGGTAGACTACTTTTCTTGTTCATTTCTTTTTCCTTTTTCCCTCCCTCCCTCCCTCCCTCCTTCCCTCCCTCTCTCCTTCCGAGATAGAACCTTGCTATGTTGCTCAGGCTGGTCTCGAACTCCTGGGCCCAAGAGTTCCTCCTGCTTTGGCCTCCTAAAGTACTGAGATTACAGGCGTGAGTCACTGCACTCAGCCTCTGGTTCATTTTGGCAGAAAGTTTTGCCTGTGTGTGATTACAGTGGTGTGGTAAAGGTCAACTGGTTGGCTAAGCTTCTAGGAGTTCCACCACCCCGAACATGGATACTATTTTCTAACTCACGTATTTAACAAAATAGATGACTTGATTTAACAAATAACTGATAGCAGGAAATGGACAAGTAAAACATGCAGATTGTATTTATTTTTATTTAGCCATTTTTAGGTGCTAGAGTAATCAAATTGTCCCACAGGAGTGAGAACACAGAGTGAAGGTAGGGTCTAGGGATGCTTGGGGCAGGTATTGGCACATAGTGTTTCCCAGCAGCCTGCCCTGATGCCTGAAATAGAACCAACAGTTTCATTCTTTTGAATTCGGGGTGGTTATTAAAGAACCAGTGCCCAGAAGGCATAAAGCCTTATGTCCAAGCTAGTTTGCTCATGAGAGGGGCCACTTTCCTTAATGTGACAGATGATTGTCTGGGAACCATGTCTACAGACTTTCCAGGGGGTGGTTCTGGACAGTCGGGGAGCCAGGTGGCAGCTGGGAGAAGAGAAAGCTCTGAGGGTTCTAAGGAGATGTTCTAGTATGGCCAGGGAGGGCAAATTTCACCCATTTCACAGTAGGCTAGTGGTAAGTTCAAGAAAGATGACAAAATATTGTTCTGTCATCTGCCCAACTGTTTTTTGCAAAGCTAGGGAACCAAGGAAAAACATCTAGATTTCAACGGCTGACTATCAATGTTATTTGTAAAGTTAGGGGTTGGGGAGGGTGGGCACAAAAGAGCTAAGAAATAACCTACTCTTGGTAAGCTCTTCACTTTTGAAATGACTAACATTGTCAATCAGCGAGCTTTGGCCTCGGTGTGGTAGAACAGATTGAACCGCGATCTTTGCAGAGTGATGGATGCAGGGAAAGCCAGCAGATGGTTTATAGTGATCTGGCCAAGGCGCTAATAGCAACAGAGCCCAGTGCTCGCAATGGCTTAGTCAGCTGAAGCTGACTGCACAGACGAGGGAGTGGGCTGTTCCAAGGTTGTGTAAGGACAAGAGCAGCACCCGAGTCCTGGCTGGGCAAAGCAGATTTTCCCTAATCTTCTCAGCACTTGATCACGTGGGTGCAGCCCTATAGAGCTTTATAAATTCTCTAAGAATATCCCTATTAGTTTTCATTTCATTATTTTTAGGATTATTTATTTATTTATTTTTGAGTCAGTTTCGCACTGTCACCCAGGCTGGAGTGCAGGTGCACGATCACAGCTACCGCTGCCTCGACCTTCCAGGCTCAGGCGATCCTCTGCCTCAGCCTTCCAAGTACCTGGAACTACAGGTACATGACGCTACACTTGGCTAATTTTTTAAATTTATTGTAGAGTTGAGGTCTTGCTTAGTTGCCCAGGCTGGTCTCGAACCCCTGGGCTCAGGCAATCCTTTTACCTCTGCCTCCCAAAGTGTTGGGATTATGGGCGTGAGCCTCTGTGCATGGCCCCTAATAGTTTTTACACTTTCATACTCCTAGGATATTATCTTGAATCTTTTGGTGATAGTCAGTGCTTACCCAAAGTAGAAAAATTTCCATGTGTATGAGAGTTGTCTTCAGATATCAACTCTTTGTTTTTTGTTTTTGAGTCGGAGCCTCACTCTGTCTCCCAGGCTGGAGTGCAGTGGCACACTCATGGTCACCACAGCCTCAGCCTGCTGTGCTCAGGTGATCCTTCCACCTCAGTCTTCCAAGTAACTGGAACCATAGGCACGTGCCACTACGTCTTGATAATTTTTTGATTTATTGTAGAGATGAAGTCTTGTCAAATTGCCTAGGCTGGCCTTGAACCGGTGGGCTCAGGCAATCCTCTCACCTCAGCCTCCCAAAGTGCTGGGATTATAGGTGTGAGCCACCACACCTGGCCTAAGATACCAACTCTTTAGGGTCTTTTTTGTCATCCTTGATTGTGGCTGTGTAAAAGAGACAAAATTGGACCTATAAAGAAAAACTTATACAAGTAGTTTCTAACTGGGAGAAGAGATGTTGGGCACCTTAATTATTCACATACACATAAGCATACACACACACACACACACACACACACACACACACACACATACACACACATCCCTGGGCTCCACCCACAAATATTCTGATAGGTCCCATCCTATCTTTCAACTCTTTCAACTTGAATTATTTCATAGTGTTTTGGTTATAATGACATTCAGTGGTAGGAAACAGAAAAAAAAATCCAGTGGCTTAAATAAAATTAATACTTTTTCTCATGCAACCAGAAATCTGGGGTTGATGGGTTTTTGTTTAGCAGTTGGACAATCATTATCAGGACCTACAGCATATGATTCCCTTGACCTTTTCCTTCATAAATTCAAGATGGCCTCTGGAGCTCAAGCCATCTTGTCTGGAAGGAGGAAAGGGAAATGGGGAAGAAGGCTATGTTAATTTTCAAGCATTTTTCCAGAAAGACTTCTGCTTATGTCTCGTGGTTCTGAATTGGGTCATGTGACCTCCTCCACAATGAAGAACTGCCAGTGGAAACAGCAAGAAGAAGCTGTGAAGGTTTTGTGGGGGGTTGGGTAACCACTCAAAGGATCTGCCACAATTAGCTCTGGAATGGACAAGAAGAATTACTAACTCTGACTGACCGTCACAATTGAAATCATGCTTTATTCTGCCTTGAATATAAGATTTTCATTGCTGAAAGCAGTCACTAAATTTTGGTCCTTAGGAACACCCTCTGGTAATACTTTTCCGTGAAGTAGAAAATTTGAGTGGTAGAAAAGTCTAGACTAAACCTATAAGGTAGAAATGCCTGTGCTTAGTGGTATGAAATCTGTATGTAGTAGTAGTATGCTTAGTAGTGGGAAATCTGAACACACTTTGGAGATCATATCTTTTCTCTCCAGCAGTTCTGTTACGTATTCAACAGGCAGTTAAATTGGCTGAAAGGCGATAAAGAGTGAAAACTCAGTGTCTGACAACCACTTTGCTGGTTGAGACAGATGGGTGACCACAGGATATCCAGGTAGTCTTGTATTGGCTAACTGCAGTGCAGTAACAGTGAGCAATTTTGAAGGATTCCCTGCAAGGATATACCAAAACACAAATCAAAACAATGTGTCCATAATTATGAACTGCTCAGAAAGAGACTAAGATCTGTATCCTAGTGTGGCTTTGCCACTGACCAATCATGTGACCTTGGGCAGGTCATGAATGTCTCTGGGATTTTATTCTTCATGTGTGAAATGATAAAGTTAGATTAGAAGACCTCTCTTAAATATAAAAGATAAGGATGCTTTCATAGAGGCTGAATATTAATTAATTAATTTAATTAGAAAGAATAAAGAATAGATGACTTTAGGGTTGGATATCATCCATTAAAGTTGATCCAGTTATGGCAAAAAAATAGTATTGCATTTTATTTTTAAATAGAAGTTTCATTTCCTGCATTCCATACACGGTTTTAAAAATGTGACCAGCTTGGCAGACTATGAAAGCACATAAGTCTGACATTAATTAGCAACATTGAATACATGCATTCAAGTACTTATTCAAATGCATAACCTCCAACTAACTGCTGCTTAGCAGTTATCAAAATTTCCACTAATATTATGTTTATGAACTGCTAAATCTACATTTCTAGCCCAGTTCTGTTTGCCAAGCATATCCAACTGCCCACTGAACATCTCTACTGGGAGAGCCTGCTGACAAGTTTAAAACCAAGCTCATCCTCTTCTCCCAAAAGTGTGTTCCTCTTCCATCCAAGTGTCTAGCTCAGTGAATGGACCCTCTATCCAGCCTCTTGATTCTCTCTTCTCAAAATTTCTTTATCCTCAAATCTTCTTGTACTTCCACTGCCGCTACCCTGGCCATGTAGCTGGTGTCTCCTATTGCAGTCTCCCACTCCAATCCACTCTCACAATCTTTCTAAGATGCAAATTTAATTATTCTCTCATTCAGCTAAGATTTATTGAATGCTTCCCACATGCTGGGTGCTGTTCCAGTGTTGTGTACAAAGCGCAGTCCTTGCCTTTGTGGAACTTACATTGCAGAAGAGGCAGACAATAGACAAACACATGGATATATAATAAAATGATGGGCAGGGTTAAAAGCTACAGAGGAAAACAAGGAAGGGATGATTTAGATAGGGTGATCAAGGGAGGGGCTGGAAGGGCAACACTTGAGCAGGATGAAGCAAGGAAGTGATCTAGATGACTAGCAGAGGAAAGAATGTTCCAAGATGACCCTAAAGTGGAAGCTTGCTTTGTGTGTTCAAAGAACAACAAAGAGGCCAGTGGGGCTGGAGTGAGCAAGCCAGAAGGAGAATGGAGGCGAGGAGGCCAGGGAAGTGACAGGAGACCAGACCCAGCAAGGCCTGGCCAGTCACTGAAAGCTTTCCAGAAGACTCTGAGACCTGACTTATGTTTTAAAATGATTACTCTCTCTGTTGCGTGGAAAACAACTTCTAAGGGATCAAGAATGGCTGCAGGGAGATCAGTTAGGAGGCTTATGCATAATTTTTAGCAAGAGGAGGTGGTGAATTTATTTTCTTTTATTTTCTCATGGTAAAATATACATAAAATAACATTTACCGTCTTAACTTTTTTTTTTTTTTTGAGTTGCAGTCTCACTCCTTTGCCCAGACTGGAGTACAGTGGCATGCTCACAGCCACCCCAGCAACGACCTGCTAGGCTCCGACAATCCTTCCACCTCAGCCTTCCAAGTAGCAGTAGCTGGAACTACAGGCACACACTACCATGCCCGGCTAATTTTTGACTTATTGTAGAGACGAAGTCTTGCCAAGTTGCCCGGGCTGGTGTCGAACCCGTGGGCTCAGGCAATCCACTCGCCTCGGCCTCCCAAAGTGCTGGGATCACAGGCCGAACTACCAAACCCGGCCCATCTTAACCATTTTTAATCGTATAGGTCAATGGCATTAAGGACATTCATACTGTGGTACAACCATTACCGGTGTCCTTTAAAGAACTTTATACTCCCAAACCAAAACTCTGTACCTATTAAACAACTAATTCCCCAATCTACCTCCCCCTATCCCTGGCAGCCACCATTTTATTTTCTGTCTCTATGAATTTGACCACTATTAGAAGTGGAATCACACACTGTGTGGCTTTGTGTTCTGACTTCTTTAACTTAGTACAATATTTTGTGTTGTAGCACATGTCAGACTTTCCATTCTTTTAAAAGCTGAATAATATTCCATTGGATGTTTATATCCCATTTTGTTTATGGACATTTGGGTTGCTTCCACCTCTTGGCTATTGCCAATAATGCTGAAATGAATATGGGCGTACAAATATCTCTTTGAGAACCTGCTTTCAATTATTTTGGGTATATGTGTACCCGGAAGTGGGATTGCTGGATCACATGGTAATTCTGGTGGATTTATTTTGAATATAGAGCTGACAGTAATCTACTGTCTGCTTTAAAATGTTCAGTGGCTTCCTATTGCCCTCAGGACAAAGTCCAAGGTAAGTTTAACATGGTTCAAACACCCTGCATGATGTCACCCTGCCAATCTTTCACAATCTTCCCACCCCCACATTTTACATTCTAGTGAATTTCTTTGAATCCATAGAAGAGTCCTCTTTTGAGAACCAGCCCCCATCCCAGCAGACTCGTCCTTATAAGTTCTCCCTGAGAGGGTACCTCTCTGTCCCACTGAGTTCAGGTTAGGTTTTCTCATGCCACCTTCCTGTGTGCTCCCTGTGGACCTTGCCCTTCCTCCACCTTGTGCATCTTTTAAGAGCAGTCCACCCATCCATGTTGCCCTGACAGGAAGTGCTGTGTCTGACACAAAACTGATACCTCTCAGGTAGAAAGAGTATCTGTTGAATAAACGAACAAAGGAGGAGATACAATTTGCCCACTTATCTTTTGGGCGTGGGGCGGGGGGTCTGTCGCTCAGGCAGGAGTGCAGTGGCACGCTCACGGTCACTGCAGCCTCAGTCTGCTGGGCTCAGGCGATCTTTCCGCCTCAGCCTTCCAAGTAGCTGGAACTACAGGCACGTGCCACCACACCTGGCTTATTTTTTTATTTATTGTAGAGAGGAGGTCTCATCAAGTTGCCCGGGCTGGTCTCGAACCCCTGAACTCAGACAGTCCTCTCGCCATGGCCTCCCAAAGTGCTGGGATTACAAAGGCTTGAGCCACAGTGCCCAGCTGCAATTTGTCCATTTCTTAAGACATAGCACTTTAAAATAATGAGTCATAAACATGACACCTTCAGGGGCCAGACAGATAACCTAAATGTATGATGTTGAGGATGGGGGTGGGGGGTTGATGGAATAGGGAATTGTGGGACCCGTGGCCTTCTAGGGCCGCACTGTGCAGTAGGATTGCTACTAGCCACAAGTGACTATTAAAATTAGTTAAAATTAAATACCATTTAAATTTAGTTTCTCCATCTCCCTAGCCACATTTCAAGTGCTTGGTAGGTAGCCACACATGGCTATTGGCTACTAGCCTGGACAGTGCAGATACAGATGAGGCATTCAGATTTAGAGTTCCCAAACACTGCTGTGGCTGAACAAAATACTTTGGGTACCCCAGTTTTGAATCTCTGCTCTAAAAAATGAATCTTCAGATAAAGCCAGACACGTGGCAATTGAAGCACTTGGATGCATCTTTGAGGTAAGCCAGAATCACTTGTATGGGCAAGGGAATGAGGCTGATGATGTTGCCTATTACCTAAATAAGTGGTGGTCTCTTTATGAAAGCCGGGGGGGGGGGGGATCTCTCTCTGATCTTAGTGCCAGGAATAGTTGCATGTTTTTATAACACAGTCTAATTCTGTCATTGATCACATTTCCTTTTTTGCATTGGCTGCTAAATCTTTAGAGCCACATCATGACTCAGCTTAGCGAGGGAGCAAAACCTCTCTGTGCATAGTGCAAACCCTTACCTTAATCTCTTTTTCCTATTCGACCTCCCTTTAAAAATATCCTGTGGCATGTTTTGTAAACACATTTCTTTTCTAGTGAATCTCACTTATTTTGGTGTTATATAATATTCCATGGTATATGTGCACTGTAGTATCATTCTGCATTCCTTTATTGATAGGCATTTGAGTTGTTTCCATTTGTCCTTATTACAACTAATGCTAATGGATGCTCCTGGGCATATATCTTTACTTGTACATGTGAGAGTGCACTGAGAAATGGAACTTCAGGTTTTAGGTACACTTATTTTTCAACTTTGAGGTGTTGCCAGATTGCACTCCAAAGCTGTTGTATCAATTTACATTCCCACCAGCCAGGTATGAGATTTTCATTCTCACATCCTGCCATCACTTGAAATTATTATAAATCTTCCCAATGTAATGAGTTTGAAATATCTTGTTTTACATTTTTCCAACTACTTCTGATACTGCAGCCTTTTTCATAGTTATTTGCATCATTGTGGTTCCTTTTTTGTGGATTTCCAGTGTGTATCCTTTGCGCATTTTCTATTGTATTGTTTATCACTTTCCTATTGACTGATGGAAATGATGTAACTCCATTTAAAAAATAACAGCTTTATTGGAATATAATGCACATACTATAACATTTGCTCTTTAAAATGTACAATACAGTGGATTCTAGTACATTCAGAGTTGTGCAACTGTCACCACCATCTAATTTTAGAACACCTTCATCACCCCCAAAAGAAAGTCCATACCCATTAGCAACCTCTTCCCATTTCCCCCATTGTCACCTCCCAGCCTAAGGCAACCACCAATCTACTTTCTGTCTCTACAGATTTGCCTATTTTGGACATTTCTTACAAGTGGAATCATACAATGCCGTCCATTTTGAAGTAAAATTGGGGGTTCAAATAGTTATTTCAATGAATTACAGGATAATTTTGCATTTTTGAATTATGTAAGTGGCCTTCCATGCTTAGATGCTTTTTACTTGCATCTAAATGTCATTTTTTATTCCAACATAAGTTATGATGAACAAATATATATTTTTAAAAATCCTGTCTTCCTGTTTCTGGCATCTTTCACCTTCAAGGATTCCCCAGAGATCACAATCTCCTCTTTGAAAAGCATTGGCCTGGAGCAAATCATAGTCTAAACGCAGCACTTCTAAGAGCAGAGCTAAAATTCAGTTCTGTTTACATTTGGCTGAACTAAAAGGGGTCATTTCGAGAAAAAGTCAAGGACTAGAAAAGGAAATGGGCTGGAATGAGTCTGAAATATTTAATGTTTAAAAACTGGAGAACTATCTAAGATAGTTCCAGCTATTGTCAACTGCATGATTGAAAAGAAATCAAGTGTTAGGCTAACCAGCCAAACCAAAGCTCTTTAGAGGCAGAAATCATACACTATCTATTTCTATGTATATATTATACAGTATATTATATAGAAATGAAAACATAGACCATGAAATCCCTCTGAGAGTGGGGAAAAGAAAGGGTGGTCCATCTTGGATAGGAAACTTAGAATATTTCAGCCCACGAGACAAAAAGCATTGGGTTAAATAGAAATGCAGGTCAATTCTAATCAGTAAGTCAGATATAATGTTCACACATTTTGTTTTTCTAACTTTTCCAAAGCAAACAACGAAGGTAGTTATTGATTTTGGGGATATATTTTGATAGGCAAAATAGTGTTTTTAATTTCACAGATTTAAGATTTAATATTGTTTTATTTTCAGTGAACATAATCTTTCTTTTCTGTTGGATTTTAGAAATCCAAGTTATTTCGACACATGTCTTTCATTGTTAATGTGATGTTACTTTTCCCCCAAAATGTAGACTCTTATAGATGCTCTGTAATACATGCAGCATTTCTCATAGCCCCACGAGGCCTAAACAGATGTTATTTGCTGCCAGACAGATAATGGCCATGGACATTGTTATACAAGCTGACATCTTCTCCCAGGAAGTATACATATATCAAGATCTTTGGGCATGTGATAGATATAAGTATAAATTGGATTTTAATAGAAATGCAATATATATTTTGTTATTGAAAATTTTACTTGTCTTTCACTAGTTAGCCTCATCTATTCATACTGCTTTAATTTTTAAGAAATTTTTATTTTAAAGATGTGGGGTGCAATTCAGGGTTAGGTATACAAATGGTCTTTGTATTATCCTGCTTTTAAAAAGGAAATTTCCAAATCCTCTACTTGTTTCTCGAATTAAGAATAAGCAGATTCATGAAGCATCACCTGTGACATTTAAGAACCTTGAAAACGGTGGGAGCACATCTAAACCAGAGAATATTTTTTAAAGAGCTGTGGTTTATGACGTTCAGGCTCCTAAGTAAACTAAAGCTGCAGGCAAGGTGTTTCCATATCAAGGCCTCCTAGTCTGTGTTTATGTCTCCTTTGTGATGGAGAGTGTAGACACTAATGCGTAGTGTGCTGACATGCTCAAAGCAGATTGTCTGGGCAAACAGACATGAAAATATTACAAACCCTCTTATTTTCTTTATTAATTTGCTTACCAGATTTCTTTCTCCAGAAATAAAAAAACTGTACAGCTTTGTTTACAGACTTCCTTTAAAGTATTTAAGTTATTACAGGCCAGTCAACAATACCAAAGGTTTGCACCCCAGGTTTTTAACCAAAGAACTCAGCACTTCATGGGCAGCCAAAAACACAACAGAAGCAATTAAAATCAAGAGAAATGGTTTCAAGGACACGTTAATTATCCTTAAATCTTTCCATTTCTGTTTCTGTATTACTATATGACCTAACAGCAACCATACTTTTCCATAGAGGTGGTTCCCAAACTTGAATGCACTAGATTCCTGGGCCTTATCCCCACAAATTTGGATTTAGTTGGTCCGTGGTAGCACTTAGGAATTTGTATGTTTATTATGTAGCTCAGGGTGATTTTGATCCAGGTGCTACCACTGACCATATTTGAGAAACTTGATATGAATGCACCAAATGTCTGCATGTTATGTTTCACTTGTTGAAGGTGGATACAGGAACTTTTCATATGAAAAGATATGTTGCATCCCTTAAAAAACTGTTGTTTTTTATGATGGCATTCAATATTTCTTATAGGTTTTTTATATCAGAAATTAACTGACAAACTTATCTGAGGATTTCTTGACCAAAAAAAAGTTTTTTTCCTTTGAAAAAATTGATATTCTTTCAATAAATAACCAAAAGAATAAAAATTATCTTTTTGCCCTGGGCCATAAGAAGCTAATTTTTTCCTCAGCTAATTTTTTCCTTACTTCTTCCTCAGTATGTCTTCTGAAATTTCTTTCTGATTTTGTTTTTAGATTCTTGATGCAAATAGCTTTTTGTTTTAATGCTTTCTGAGAAGTAGGGAGGAGAAATTATAAACATGTAAATTTTAAAAAACTTTTTTTTTTTTTTAGTTGAGTCTCACTCTGTCACTCAGGCTGGAGTACAGTGGCATGATCATGGCTCACCATGACCTCAAACTCCTGGGCTCAGACGATCCTTCCATTCCAGCCTCCTGAAAAGCTGGGATTACAGGCATGCACCACCACGCCCAGCTAAGTTTTTGATTTTTTTGTAGAGATAGAGTCCTGCTATGTTGCCTAGACTTGTCTTAAACTCCTGGACTCAAGTGATCCTCTCTCCTTGGTCTCCCAAAGTGCTGGGATTACAGGTGTGAGTCACCATGCCAGGCCTAAAAATGAAAATAAAATATTTAGTGTAGTTATGTAACTTCATAATGTTACCAACAGTTCTCTCTTTCTTGCAACTGCAAGCCAGGGTCCAGTGGTGACCTGGTCTATGTTTCTGACTCATCATGCTCATCATAACTGGTTTCTCACATTCCTTGTCAATTTATTATTCTAATTGAGTTTGTCTTATGGTGGCCTTTCTTTCCACTTTTCCAATGACCCTTCTTAACTGACCTTCTAAAACTTAACAGTCTTGCTCAAATCTATTGTCTTCAACAATGTCTAATATTTTGCATTTATTCATCCTGAAAATTGCATTTATTTTCTAAAAATCGTCATTGCCCCAAACTGGAAAACAACTTAAGTGTCCTTCGGTGGGCACATGGATAATTAAACAATGGTATATCTGTACAATAGAAAACTGTTCAGCATTATACTACATGAAAGAAGCCAGTCTCAAAAGATTACATACTATATGATGTCATTTATTTGAGACACTGAAACAAATACAACTTTAGGGACAGAGAGTGGGTTGCCAGAGGTTGGAGTGGAGAGAGGGGAACATGCAGGAATTCTTTAGAGTTTTGAAATATCCTATATCCTGTTTCTGGTGGTGGTTCCAAGAATCTGTGTATGTCTTAAAACTCATAGAATTGTACACTAATGTGAATAAAAAAAGACTAGCCACAGACTAGGAGAAAATGTTTGCAAAACATGTATTTGATAAAGGATGTGTATCCAGAATATATAAAGAATTCTCAAAACTCAATAAGAAAACAAACAACCCAATTAAAAATGGCAAAAGTTTTGAATAGACTATTCATCGAGGAACACGTACAGATGGCAAGTAAGCACATAGAAAGATGCTCAAAGCTGTAATCAGGGAAATGCAAATTAAAACCACAATGATGTAGCAAAATTCAGCATTCCTTTATGATAAAAATTCTCAACAAACTGAGTATAGAAAGAACATATCTCAAAAAAGTAAAAGTCACATATGACAAACCCCCAGCCTAACATCATATTGAATGGGGAAAAATGAAAAGCTTTTCCTTTAAGATCTGGAGCAAGACCAAGGTGCTCACTTTCACCATTTCTATTCAATGTAGCACTGCAAGTCCTGGCCAGATAAATTAGGCAAGAGAATGAAATAAAGGGCATACAATTTAGAAAGGAAGAAGTCAAATTGCCCTTGTTTACAGATGATATGATCTTATATTTAGAAAAGCCTAAATATACTACCAAAAAGCTGTTAGAACTGATAAACAAGTTCAGTAAAGTTATAGAATACAAAATCAACATACAAAAATCAGCAACATTTATATACTCCAACTGAACAATCTGAAAAAGAAGTCAAGAAAGCAATCCCATTTATGATAACCACAAAAAAATATAAAATACCTAGGAATAAATGTAATCAAAGAAGTGAAAGATCTATATAATGAGAACTATAAGATACTGATGAAAGATATAGAAGAGGACACAAAAATGGAAAGATTTCCCATGCTCATGAATTAGAAGAATTAGTATTGTTAAAATACTATTATTGTTAAAATTCTAATAGTACCCAAAGCAATCTACAAATTCAATGGAATCCCTATCAAAATACCAATTGTATTCTCCACAGAAATATAAAAAACAATACTAAAATTCATATAGAACCACAAAACATCCCAAATAGCCAAAGCAATACTGAGCAAAAAGAACAATGCTGGAAGCATTATACTACCTGACTTCAAAATATATTACAAAGCCATAGTAACCAAAACAGTATGGTACTGGCATAAAAACAGACAAGACACATAGACAAATGGAACAGAATAGAGAACCCAGAAATAAATCCACGTTTTTACAGCCAACCCATTTTTGACAAATCTACCAAAAACATAACATTGAAGAAAGAATAGTCTCTTCAGTAAATGGTGCTGGGAAAACTGGATAACCACAAACAGAAGAATGAAACTAGACCCCTGTCTCTCACTATGTCCAAAAACAACTCAAAGTGAATGAAAGACTAACATCTAAGACCTAAAATTATGAGACTACTAGAAGACAACCTTGGGAAAATTCTTCATGACATTGATCTGGTCAAGGACATTTTGGGGTAAGACTTCAAAAGCACAAACAACAAAAGCAAAAATAGACAAATGGATTTACATTGAACTAAAGCGATTCTGCACAGCAAAGAAAACAATCAACAAAGTAAAGAGACAACCAACAAAAGGGGAGAAAATATTTCCAAACTATTCATCTGACAAGAAATTAATAACCAGAATAGATAAGGAACTCAAGCAGCTCAACAGTACAAAACAAAAATGACTCAATTAAAAAATGGGCAGAGGCTCTGAATAGACATTTCTCAAAAGAAGGCATACAGATGGGCAATGGGTATATGAAAAAATATTCAACATCACTAATCATCAGGGAAATGCAAATTAAACCACATGAGACATCACCTGATGTCAGTTAAAATGGCCTTTATCAAAAAGACAAAAAATAATGAATGCTAGCGAAGATGTGGAGAAAGGGGAATGCTTATACACTGTTGGTGGGAATGTAAATTAGTACAACCTTTATGAAAAACAGTATGGAGTTTCCTCAAAAAGCTAAAAATAGAACTGCCATAGGATCCAGCAATCCCACTGCTGGGGATATATCCAAAAGAAAGGAAATCAGCATATCAAAGTGACATCTGCCCTCTCATGTTTATTGCAGCACTATACACAATAGCCAAGATATGCAGTCAACCCAAGTGTCCATAAACAGATGAATGGATAAAGAAAACGCGGTGCATACATGCGATAGAAAATTATTCAGCCATAAAAAAGAATGAAATCCTGTCATTTGCAGCAACATGGAGGGAACCGGAGGCCGTTATGTTATATAAAATAAGCCAGGTACAGAATGACACATTTCACATGTTCTCATTCATAAGTGGAGCTAAAAAAGTGGATTTCACGGAAGTAGAGTTGATTGATGGTTATGGGAGACTGGGGAGGGTGGTGAGGAGAGGGGCAGGGGAAAGAAGAAAGACTGGTTAATGGGTGCAGAAATACAGTTAAAAAGAAGGAATAAGACCTCTTGTTAGATAGTACAGTAGGGTGACTATAGATAACAATAATTTGTTGTATAGGTCAAAATATCTGGAGGGGAGGAATTAGAAGGTTCCCAGCATAAAGAAGGGTGAATTTTTGGAGTAATGGATGTCTTAATTGCCCTGGCTCAATCCTTACATGTTGTGTGCATGTACTAGAATATCACATGTACCCCAACATTTGTAAAATGATTATATAGCCATAAAAAATCTCATTAATGATTTTGAATATTAACTAGAGATTGAAACAATAACATTTTGGATATTGCTAACTGAAATATAAAAATGCTGAAATGCACAATGAAATATACCTATTCGAATTGATGAAATAATAAAAAATTTTAAAAGTGACAATACCTAGTGCTGGTGAGGATGAAGAACAACTGGAACTATCATACATTGCTGGTGGGAATATAAAATGGTTACAGTCACTTTAGAGAAGTTTGAGATTTTCTTAAAAAGGTAAGCATACCACATGATCCAACAATTTCACTTCTATGTATTTACCTAAGGATAGTGAAAACATATGTTCATACAAAAACCTGGACATAAATGATTATAGCAGCTTTATTTATAATTTTCCCCAAATGGAAACAATTCAAATGTTCTACAGTAAATGGGTAAACATCCTGTGACCCATCCTTACAATGGAATATCATCACTCAGTGTAAGGAACAAACTATTGATATATGCAACAAAATGGGTGAACCTTAAATGCATTATGCTAAGTGAAAGAAGCCAGACTCAAAAGGCCACATACTGGATGATTCCATCATGACATCCAGAAAAGGAAAATCTGTAGGAACAGAAAACAGATCAATGATTGCCGGAGGCAGGGGGAGAGGTTGATGACAGAGGGACACAAGGGAATATTTTAGAGTGATAGAACTGATCTATATCTTGATTATGATCCTGGCTCCATGACCATGTGCATTTGTCAAAACTCAGAGATTTGCACACCATAAGGAGTAAATCTTACAGTATGTAAATTATATTGAATGATTAAAAAACTCAGTATGGTCCTCGGAGCTGGAAGAACTTGACACTGTGTGAGTTTTACTTCTTTTTTTCTTCTTTCAAATGTCTTTTCTGTTCAAATCAATCCAACAAGTGTTGAGTGGTTTACATGTATCATCCACCAGGCTAAACATTTCTGGGATCACATAAGAAGTTTAAAACTAGGTTTCTGACCTCAAGTTGTTCATAAGTATGAGGACAGGCATTGCAGTTTAGACTATATCTGGTAAGTAATAAATGGCCAATACAAGTCCTTACGTAGAGAGATGACTATTGAATGCAACATCTTAGAAAGGTCAGTCAGAAAGTTGTGTGTTGTCTAGATCACGGCTGGGAGATACTGAAGTGGGAGACTCTTTAAGAAATAATTGCACTAACCTAGAAGTGAGGTGGGAGATATGAATTCAGACAGAGGGATGGCATTTTTGGATACCTGATTGGCAGATTAAGCACATACTCGGGGATGAAGCAGGGGCCACTGAAAATGAGAACCCTTCAATGTTCATGATTTTCCCCAGACCTTTGTAATTTATATAGAAGGGCACCATACATTTTTTCATCTTGGGGCCAAGTCTTATTCTGTCTCTATGTCATGACAGTGAAGATGAACAACAACAAAAGAAATGAAATTCAAAGGCACTGAAAAGAAAAAACAAATGAGTAGAACATGAGGAATGAAGTAGAGAAGGATTAAGACTGATTTCAAAGTTAGGATCTTGAAAGAACTTAGCATTCATAAAGGAGGGAAATTTAACAGAATTGACAGGAGGGAGACACACACTTTGTTTTATACGTCACATCACTTGGTGCAAGGAAGGGTCATACAGTTTGGAGGTGTTCTCTTCACCCCAGCTGCCCCGGGCTCCTTTGCAGAACAAGCCAGGCACACTTGTGCCACAGAGGCTTGGAACTGGTTATTCCCTTTGCCTGAGATGCTCTCCATTCCACAGCCACATACTACCCCCACACTTCTCCACTTTTTTATTTGTGTGTCAGGGTCTCACTCTGTCACCTAGACTGTAGGGCAGTGCCATGATCACAGCTCATAACAACCTCAACCTCCTGGGCTCAGAAGATCCTTCCATCTCAGCCTCCAGAGCAGCTGGGACTACAGGTACCCATGACCATGCCCAGCTAATTTTTTGTAGAGATGAGATCTCTGTGTTGCCTAGGCTGGTCTTGAACACCTGGTCTCAAGTGATCCTTCTGCCTTGGCTCCGAAAGTCCTGGGACTACAGGTGTGAGCCACAGCCGGCCCCTTATCTACCTTTTTTTTTCTTTTTTGAGTCATAGTCTCACTCTATTGCTCAGCTGGAGTGCAGTGGCATGATTATGGTTCGCTGTAGGCTCAACCTCCTGGGCTCAGGCAATCCTTCCACCTCAGCCTCCCACATAGCTGGGACTGCAGGCATTTGCCACCATGCCTGGCCAATTTTTGGATTGTTTTTTAGAGATTGGGTCTTACTTTGTTGCTTAGGGTGGTCTCAAATTCCTAGCCTCAAGTAATCCTCCTGCCTCGGCCTCCCAAAGTGC
This sequence comes from Tarsius wallacei, assembly GCA_963574415.1. Lineage (NCBI taxonomy): Eukaryota > Metazoa > Chordata > Mammalia > Primates > Tarsiidae > Tarsius > Tarsius wallacei. Next base: position 28,433 of record CAUYQG010070052.1, read on the forward strand.
TGGAATTATAGGTGTGAGCCACTATGCCCAGCCCTTCTCCACTTTTGATGCAAGCCCTTTCTACATGAGACTTATCCGAACATCCTGCTTAAAACCATATCTGCCCCTCCCAAGTCTCTGTAGCCTGCTCTGCTTTTTTTCTTTTTCATAACACATATTACTTTCTTACCTTCAAGCGTACTTTACTCACTTAGAATCCCCACTGTTTACCACAGGCCTCTTCTTTCTAGAATGCAAACCTGCAACAGCATGGATCACTAACTATTTTGTTCATGGATGTATCCCAAGCACCTAGAATAGTACCTGGCACACCATAGGTACTCAAAAAATGCTGTGAATAAATGTTTCTCCTAATATCTGTAGGCAGGGAAAAATAAAAATAATTAAATAATTAAAAAACAAAATATTTGTGACTAAATGAATAACAATAATTCACATTTACCCAGCATATTCTTGGACCTCACACTTTGCTATGTGCTTTACATTATTTAGCTCACTGAATTCTTACAATTGCTCTATGGGGTAGATGCTATTATTATTTCCATTTTACAGATAAGAAAACAGAGGCACTGGAAGATTAAGAGACTGATGCAAGGCTACATATAGCTACTAAGAAGTGGAGCCAGCATTCAAACAGAAGTGTATTCAAACACAGACCCCAGAGCCTGCTCTGGCCCCAAGGCCACCTCCTACTTGGCTGGCACGTGGAAGCCGATTGGAAGCCCATTGGATTCTTGGTAGACAGAGGAGACCCGTTGGATGAATTCATTAGTGGAAGCTATTTGAAGGAATGAGTTATCCAAGAGAAATCCGGTACTGATGATAAGAAGAGATCATGAGGCTAAGCAGCTGCTACACTCACACATTTATGAAAAATAGTAAAACTGGAATTTGAACTCAAATCTTTCGCTTCTCAATCGTTTGCAAGGAATACAAGGTTTAAATTCACATCTTTTAAAAAGGCAAACTTATGCTGAATCTCTTTTAGTCTCTCTTTTTTTTTGGTAGAAAAAAACATAAAGCTGACGCTTACTGGAATGGCTTTATGTATTTCATTTGGTTTCTGTTTCACTGTAGACGGGAAAATGTGTTATTCTTTATAGAATATCTCTAAGAATTCATTGTTGAAAGGGGATTAAGAGCACAGAAATAGTTTTGAAGAGAAACAAGTCTTGATCATGTTTCGGATCATGTTTTATCAATTCGAGCAGCAGCCCCTCGATTAGAAAAACATTGTCAACCTCCTTTAGACAGGATCTACTCTTCCGGTATTTGCTTCGGGCAGGGTGACCTTTCACTCCCTTTTGATGGCCGCCCTCTTGTGGTGCACTGTGAGTATGCACGTCTCCATCTTCCTCTAAGCTTCTTTGGGAGACAGGAAGGTGTTTTGTCTGGAGTGTTCTCTGACCTCTGGGTGAAGAGAAGTCCACCCCGGGATTCTACTTCTTGGGTAGTCTCTGGTGTTCTTTAAACATAAGGGCAAATGTGTTGTTTTTATTTCTAGACTTTATTTTTTGACAGAATATTTTTATGCCAACTGCTGTTACTGTGACCAATTTTAGTTATAATTATTTTCTCTTTCTATTTTGTGTAGGATAATTAGCGAATGAAAATAGAAAAAATTTAAATAGGTTTAAAAAGGCTTAATGTTTTCAAATTCTCAGCTCATTCCTTATCCAGACAGTTCCCCATTTTTTCGTGTGTTAAAAAGCATAATGTACCCTACACAGATCATCAAGGCAAAAACTCAACAAGAAAAAAAAAAGCATACTGTTTAAGGCTGAGAAATGTCAAAATGTCTTAGGATCTTATCTTGAATTCTTCTCATTTAGAGGGGAAGCAATTAATGGCAGTAAATACCTGTCTGGGGATGGGGGGACACTTCTTACAAACAAGGGTGCCTGAATGAGACATATCTGTGTACCTAACCCTTAAATGTACCCCTCAATATCACAATAAAAAAAATAAATAATAAATAAATAAATAAATAAATAAAGAAGTTGTCTTAAGATCAAGGAGAAACTGGCAGGGTTTGGGGGTGATGTAAGGAGATGATGACTGCAAGCTCTTGGAAGTTGTCTCTTATGCCCGGACCCTTGATGATATACCTCTTGGAAAATGATCATGGATAGTGTGTATAGATCCCTAGTCCCACTGCAGTCCATCCTATATAATGGCTGCTATTTAAGTTTCACTAAATCAAGAGACAATGTCTTATGCTTATTTTATGATACATGGAAAAGGTGTTGGATCTCTGGAGTCAGACAAAACTGAGTTGGAATCTAAACTCTGATACTTAGTGTGACTTTGACAAACTATTTAATCTCTTTTGTGGCAACAAGGGGACAACAATCCCCACTTTGCATGTAACTCAAAGGAGGTGACGAGTTTGCAGAGCCTGGGCCAGAGCCCTTCACTGAAGGCATCCCACGAAAACCCCTTCCATTCTGCCTCACAACCCTCGTGTTGCCAATGTACACAGTTGGTAAGACAAGACACACACTGAAATATGGAACAGACAAGGCATAATACATGGAAAATTACTTGGTGTGTACACCGGTAGTTCCTTATTGTACTATCAATTTGTCTTTATACAGTTTGGACACTATCTGATAAAAGTCTATAAATTTAGAATTGTTATAGCCTCCTGGTGAGTTGAAGCTTTTTCAAATACCATTATTTGGTAACCCCTAATAATGTTGTTTGCCTGAGAACCTATTCTGTTTGATGTTGTCACAGGTACACTGGTTCTCTTTTGGCTAATATTTGCCTGGTTCATGTCTGTGATTCTCTTTCTACAGTTCTGCAAACCAAAAAGCTCAAAAGACAAAAAGTTTTTTTAATCATTCTTTTGGCAGTCAAATCTGATCTATGCTGATGTGAGGCTATTTATAGGCCTTATTTTTCCTACTTAGCGTGACTATTTATATGTTTCTTTCAGAAATATTAGTATGTTTGACTATGGAGTGCTACCTCAAACCTCACTGGAGAGCTTATATAATAGATAACATATGCCCTCTATTAATTTCTTAAATTTAAACTGAATCTGAAACATGTTTGGCTCTAAGGCTTGGGTTAAGAGCTTGTGGCATTCTCTCTCTATTTGTGTGTGTGTGTGTGTGTGTGTGTGTGTGTTCTTGTGTATCTTGAAGTAGCATTTAGCTGGATTTTCTTTTAATTTAATCTAACAATGTATTTTAAATGGAAAATTTAGTCTCCTTGAATCTATTTCTGGATGGGTGTGGTGGCTCACACCTGTGACCCCCAAATTTTGGGAGGCTGAGATGGGAGGATTGCTTAAGGCCTGGAGTTCGAGATCATCCTGGGCAACATAGCAGGACTTCATCTCTACAAAAAATTTTAAAAATTAGCTGGGCATGGTGGCACACTCCTGTAGTCCCAACTATTCAGAAGACTGAGAAGGGAGGATCACCTGAGCCCAGAGGTCAAGGCTGCGGTGATCCGTGATTGTGCTGTGGCAGTTCAGCCTGGGTGACATAGTAAGACTCCCACCTGGAAAAAAAAAAAAAGAAAGAAAACAAAAATAAAATTTATTTCTGATGTTTTTTATTTTTGTTTCTTTTGCTTTCTAGATGTCCCACCTTGTCTATACTTTCTTCCTTTCCAGCATTCTATTGGATTAATTGATCTTCCCTTTCTCTTTTTTCCAAGTTTTTGCTCACTTAGCTAGGAAGTTATGCCCTCTTTATTCGGAATGGTTGCTTTTCAAATATTTTCATGAATATTTAACTTACAAAGTTTAAAGTTATTCAATACCTTTAACCTACACTTCAGAAATTTCAAGACATTTCATTGCTCTAACTCTGATCACATGCTCCCAGCTTACATGTTACTGCCTAACTATTTTTGTTTTATCTTGTTTGTCTTTAATTATAAAAACTAGACATTATTATTTGATAAAATGCTTATTTAGATTTATGCCTTTATTCACCAACTATTTGTCCAACACACATATTTCTGAACACCTGAGGCCTGGAGACTGAGCAGTGAGCAACATGAAGTCCTTGCCATGCAGGACTTAATTTCCAGCTCATATTAGCTGTTCCTTCCTACCTTTACATCTTCCTTCTTTGGTCATTTTCCTTCTTTCTGTGTATATTCTAGAAATTCTAGAGATTTTTGTTGAATCCTAATTCTTTTAGCTTTTTAGCTATCTACTATATTGAGATATAACTCACCCAACAGTTCTTCTACTGAAAGTGTTTAATTACATGGTTTTGAGTGCATTCACAGATATGTGCTATTATCACCACAGTTGATTTTCATAACCTCAAAAAGAAATGCTTTACTTGTGAGTGGTTACTCCCTATCGTGGGTTGAATAATATCCCCTCCAATTCACGTCTACCTAGAACTTTGGAATATGACCATATTTGAAAATAAGGTATTTGCACAAGTAATTAGTTAAGTTGCAATCATACTGGGTTAGAGTGGGCCCTAAACCCAATGACTATGTCCTTATAGAAGAGAATGGACACACAGAGAAGAAGGCCACGTGAAGATAGAGAAAGAGATTAGAGGGATGCAGCCACAAGCCAAGGAATGCCAAGATTGCTGGGAGATACCAGAAGATAGAAAGAGGCAAGGAAGACTTCTTCCCTAGAGCTCCCAGAGGGAGCATGGCCCTGCCGATACCTTAAATTTTGGACTTCTGGCCTCCAGAACTGTGAGACAATACATTTCTGTTGGTTCAAGCCACCCAGTTTGTGGCAGTTTGTTATAGCAGCCAAACGACTAATGTTAATACATTCCCCATTCCCCTTTCCCTCAGTCTCTGGCAACCGCTAATCTGTTTTGTATCTCTGTGGATTTACCTGTTCTGAGCATTTCATATAAATGGACTCATACAATATGTGGCCTTTTGCATTAGACTTCTTTAACTTAGAATAATATTTTCAAGGTTCATCCATGTTGTAGCAATCAATATTTTTTTAATGGTCCAATAATATTCCATTGTAAGGTATATCACATTTTGTTTATCCATTCATTGGTTGATGACATTTAGGTTGTTTCCACTTTCTGACTTTTATGAATAGTGCTGCTGTGAACATTTTCAGACAAGCTTTTTTGTGGACATGTGTTTTCATTCTTCTTGAATGTATACCTAGGAGTGGACTGTCTGGATCATATGGTAAATCTACGTTTAATCATTTTAGGAACAGCCATACTGTTTTTCAAAGCGCTGCTATCACTTTACTTTTCCATCAGAAGGGTATGAGGGTTTCAGTTCCTACACACCCGTACCAACACATGTTATTATTTGACTTTTTGATTCTAGCCATCATAGCAATATTTCATAGTGATCTTTATTTGCATTTCTTTAGTAACTAATTATGTAAGGCATTTTTTCTTGCATGTATTGGCCATTTGTATATTTTCCTTAGAGAAATACTTATTTAGATTCTTTGCCCAGTTTTTTAATTGACTTACTTGACTTTTTATTTTTGAATTGAATTATTTATATAGTCTAGATATATATTCCTTATCAAATATATGATTTGCAAATCTTTTCTTCCATTCTGTGGAAGAAATTTTCTTTTCAGTTTCTTGATTGTGTCCTTGGAAACACAAGTTTTTAATAATTATGAACTCCAATTTATATTTTCTTTGTTGCTTATGCTTTTTTGGTCATATGCAAGAACTCATTGTCAAATCTAAGGTATAAAATTTTATTCCTTCATTTTCTTAGCTATAAAACTCTTATAACATTTATATCTGTTGGTTATTTTGAGCTAATTTTTATGTATGGTATGAGGTAAGAGTTCAACTTCATTCTTTTGTGTATGTCTATTTAGTAGTCCTAGGATCATTTGTTGAAAACACTATTCTTGGCAGTCTGAGAGAACTTTCCCATGCCTTCCACCTGTCCTCTTTCCTCACTTCTTCTTGCTAGTAAATTTTGTTTTAAAACTCTGCTGACAGCTCTGAGAAGTTATTTCAGGATCCAGTCAAAGAACCCACCTTGCCACACCCAGCATCAATTCTGCAGCAGGATCATAGCTCACCACAACCTCAATCTCCTGGATTGAGGCAATCCTTCCACCAGTCTCCCCAGTAGCTGAGACTACAGACAAGAATTAAGAGGGGGGCCAAGATGGCGACCGGGCAGCGTGGTCTGTGAGACCTCTGCAGAAGAGGACACAGAAAGACTCCAGATCTCTCCCAGGGGGCCTGCTCCCCACACGGAACTTGTCCACGGACACCGCAGAGGCATTACAGTGGGCCTGAGGTAAAAGCGGCCGCCGCCCCTGCTGGCGACCCGGGGCGCCGCCGCTGAGGCGACCCAGGGCCCGCCAGCGCTGCGGACGCAGCCCACCCGAGGAGCGCCACTGCCGCCTCGGGGACCCAGGGCGCGCTGCTGCGGGCGCCGCCGCCGAGGCGACCCGGG
>CAUYQG010070054.1:0-18488 GCA_963574415.1 Tarsius wallacei
AGGCAGGCCAATTCTTGGGCTTCTGAGTGGTTTACTTGTTTACCACAGGGTGGTGGGTTGGGTGGGTGGGTGGGTCCTTAAGATCCTGGCATTGGATGTTGATGGCAGTAGCAGTGGTTGGATAACCCTCTGGGACCCAAGCAGTCCATGTTGGTGTTGGTGGTAGTTGCAATGGGTTGGATGGGCTGAACTGCAGACCAACAGGTGGCACAAGCAAATGGGTACCAGCTGTGGCCGTAGTGGCAGGATGAGTGGGCCTACCTCAGGTCCAGTTGTGGACTGCCCTGAATGATCTCCAGATCCCTAGATGTTATGCTCAGGTACTGGGGGGTTAGATCCAAGCCCGGTTGGCCTGCCTTCAGACCTCCCTGTGGTGTGTGTAGGTGCTGGCATGGTAGACAGGGGCAGAGTGATCCCCAGGCTGCTAGTGGGTAGCTTAGGTGGAGGTGGCCGCAGCTGCACTAAAGCCCTGCTACTGGGAAGAGTACGGTTGCTTTCTCGGAAAGAAGCCCTAAGCAGGCAGCCGAGTTAGGGAAGCCTAGGTTTCACTTTGCTTCAGTTCTGCAGCAGACTGCAATGGCAGCAGCTTCAGGCAATGGAATTTGTCTTCAGGGACAAAATGTGCAGGAGCCACTCTGCTGGAGGTAGGGGATAGATTGCTGCCTGTGGCTTCCACTTTAGCCCTGATGGCCGAGAGGACACAGTCTGGCGGGTGTTGTGCTCTCAAAATGGTACCGTGGTGCGGCTGCTTAGGACTCCAGGTAGGTGGGACCCAGCATGAGTTCTCTCTCTGGGGCAACGTCTTTCTGTGGTCTCCAGTTCCCTATGTTAGTCTTGGGGCCAGGAGGGTCAAGGGCCCCACCCAGGGCTGAGATCGTAGAAGTCTGCATCAGGAATGTGGACCGTTGGGGGTTTCTCATTTACCCTTCTCTGCATGAGGGAGCCACTCCAGACTCCCAGCCAATCCCAGTGGAACAGACTGCCTTGTTTCCCTGTCTGTATTTGCTTTCGTGCTTCCCATCACTTCTTTGTTGAATTCTAGTGTTCTTTCTTAGATGATCTGTTTGAAGTATGATTATCTACTCACTATTTTTATTCCTCTCTGTGGAAGTGGCAAGAACCAGATGCATCTAGTCACCCATCTTTCTGAGTCAGTTTTGATACTTTGTATCTTTCAAGGAACTCACTCAGCTCATCTACATTATCAATTTATTGGCATAAATTTGTTTAGAATATCTCCTTATTATTCCTTTAATGTCTGTAGGAACTTCAGTGATAACTCCTGTTTCATACCTGATGTTGGTCATTTGTGTCTTCCTTCCTTTTTTGTGATCAGTTTAATTCGAAATTTACAATTGTAATGATCTTTTCAAACAACAAGGTTCACATTTCATTGATTTTTTTCTCTACTATTTGTCCATTTTCAATTTCATTGGTTTCTACTCTTATTTACTGATTTCTTTCTCCCTCTAGTTTTAATTTTTAATTCTTTGGGGCTTAATTTTTTTTTTTTTTTTTTTTTTTGAGTCAGAGTCTTACTCTGTCGCCCAGGCTGGAGTGCAATGGCACAATCATGGCCACTGCAGCCTCCATCTGCTGGGCTCAGGCAATTCTTCCGCCTCAGCCTTCCAAGTAGCTGGAACTACAGGCATGCACTACCACACCCGGCTAGTTTTTTGACTTATTGTAGAGACAAGATCTTACCATGTAGTCCAGGCTGGTCTCAAACTCCTAGGCTCAGGCAGTCCTCTCACCTTGGTCTCCCAAAGTGCTGGGATTGTAGGTGTGAGCCACTGTGCCCGGGCCCTTTGGGTTTAATTTGCTCTTTTCTAGCTTCTGAAGATAGAAACTTAGATACTTAACTTTAGACTTTCCTTCTTTTCTAAACATGTGCACTGAAATCTCTAAGTTTTCCTTTAAGCACTGTTTTAGTGCACTCCACTGAGTGTACAAATAATTTAGTCTGTTGCATTTGCATTTATTCAGTTCAAGATATTTTAAAACTCTCTAGGTGATTTCTTCTTATATCATGTATTATTTAAAACCATATTGTTTAATATCCAAATATTTAAGAATTTAATAGCTATTTTATAATCACTGGTTTTTAATTTAACATTTTTTGGTCAGTGAAATTATAGTCCATCATTTCAATCCTTTTAAATGTATTGACTAGTTTATCATACAGTATATAGTTTATTTTAGTAAATAATCCATGTGCACTTAAAAATATGTATTCTGCCATTATTAAGTGTAGTGTTCTATAAATGTCAGTTATGTCAAGTTAGCTGATAATATTGTTCAGGTCTTCTATAATCTTACTGATATTCTGTCTACTTATTTTATCAATGACTGAAGAGTAGTGTGAAAATCTTCAACTATGATTTTAATTTTATCTATTTCTGCTCTCAGTTGTATTTTTTTGCTTTATACATTTTGAAACTCTGTTATTAAGTGCATACAATTTTAGTTGTTTTAATGTCCTCTTGATGAATTGATCATCCTGATGTCTACATTGTATCATATTAATGTAGCTACTTCAGGCTTTTAAAAAATATTTGTATGATATCTATTTTTCAACTTTTTATTTTTTTGATGTTTTGTATTTAAAGTGCTTTTTAAACAGCATGTAATTTCATCTTTCTTTTTTATCCAGTCTGACAATCTCTGCCTTTTAGTCTTTACACCATTTTACATTTAAAGTAATTATTATTATGGTTGAATTCATGTCCACTATCATGTTGTTTATTTTATTTTTGCTCAATTGTCATTTTTTTGGTTCTTCTTTTCTGCCTTCTTTTAGTTTTTGGTTTTTTTTTTTAATTCCACCTCTGTGTTGGCCACACTTTTTCATTTTACTTTTAGTCATGCTCTAGGGTGGGTTACTTTATGCATCTTTAATTTATCACAGTCAGTCTCCAAGTAATATTATATTACTTCATGTATAAAATTACTTTTTTAGGGTTATTTCTGTACAATAGTATACTTCACTTTACCTCCTCCTGTCCTTTGTACAATTGTCATCATATAGTTTACTTCTTCATATTTTATAAACTCCAAAAATTCACTTTTACTATTTTGCTTTAAATAATCAAATAGCTTTCAAAGAAGTTTTTAAAAAAACAAAACAAGAAAGGACTTATATGTATCCATCTATTTACCAAGTCTGTCTCTCTTGCCTTCTTTGTGCTGATCTGAGTTTCCACTTGGTGTCGTGTTCCTTCAGCCTGAAGAATTTTTTTTACCACTTCTTGAGGTGAAGGCCTGCTAGTGACATATTCTCAGAAATACTGAAAAGGGGAAAAATTCAACCTGTAATTCTATATCCAATAAAGGTAAACATTTTTTTTTTATTTCATCACTTGAAGGTGTCTCATTTCTTTCTTAATTGCATTGTTTCAGACAAGTCAGCATTAACACTTGTCTTTGTAATCCTTATGTAGAATATGCCTTTAAAATGTTTTAATATAGCTGCTTTGAAGTTTTCTGTTTATTACCTGTTTCCAGCAATTTGATTATGGTTTCTTTGTGATTTTCCTGCTTCGGGGTAGTTGAGATTCTTTGATCTATTAGCGGAAATTTTTCATCAATTCTGGGAAATCTTGGATCATTATTTCTTGGGGAAAAAAATCTCTCCCACCTCCTTGTGCATCCCTTTTAGAGGTGTGTTAGATTACTTGATGTTGTCTCATAGGTCATTGAGACTCTGTTCATTTTCTAAAGTCTTTTTTCTTTGTCTTCTATTGTTATGCCTTCATTAACATTGCTAATTTAATATTTATTTAAAATTATGTTCTTTTTCAAACTTGCCTGTTTTTTCTTATAGGTGTTAATTATTTTATTATAATTCCTAGTCCTTTTATCTCATCATCTTACTCAGCAGAGTCTTTTCAAATTGTTCTTTTATACCATTATTGTATAGTCCTTCTTAATTTGTTCTTTTATCTTCAATTCTTGAGGTGATAATCTCTTTGCTGTGTCTGCTTACTCTCTTCCATGATGAGTTATTTCTTCATACATATACTTTTAAAAGCTGTGAGCTCATCTTCAGTGGAGTTGTTTGCTTGTTTTTGTTTTTGTTTGTTTGTTTTCCTATGGAATTAAGACCTGTGTACTGAGTCATGGGAGTGTTACCAAAGAACTATGTTTTTTAATGCCAGAAAGACTAGAAGTTTCATTACTCTAGGCTAGTTTTTGTATTTTTTCACCCCGGGGCTTGTATAATGTAAGTAATATAAATTTGATTTAAGACCTACATATATGTAGTCTTTGTTTTTATTTTCTTGGAAGGTTGTGGGTTTTTTTCTTTTGTTTTGTTTTCCATCTAGAGGTCCAGGCAAAGACAAACTTTCTCATTGCTTTCTTCCAGTGGTGTTTTTCTAGTTCTCCTTCACATTAGGGGACAAGCCTTTCTAGGGGTCCAGTTTTCCACAGAGATCTTATTAGTTCCAGCTCCCCATCTTGAGTTTGCCAAGGCCCTGTCCTTTATTTCAGGCAGATGTCACCCCCTAGTTCCTGGCCCCTGGTTCAGCATCTAGTCTGATAAGTTCATAACTGCTCCAGCTTCTGCCATGAACTTGCTTCTCTGGCCTTGAGTTGTTGCTATGTTTCTGGTACTTAGGGATTTAAATTTCTTTTATTACTTCGTGTTCCACCATGCATTTGAAATGCTTCATTAATTATTATTAGTTACTACAGGTTGAGTATCCCTCATCTGAAAATCTGAAATTTGAAATGCTCCAAAATCTGAAATATTTTAAGTGCTGACATGATGCTCAAAGGAAATGCTCTTTGGAACATTTTGGATTTCAGATTTTCAGATTAAGAATGCGAAACCAGCCGGGCTTGGTGGCTCAGCCTGTAATCCCACGCTTTGGGAGGCTGAGGTGAGTGGATTGCCTGAGTCCGCGGGTTCGAGACCCGCCTGGCCAACTTGGCGAGACCTCATCTCTACAATAAATCAAAAATTAGCCGGGCGTGGTAGCGCGCGCCTGTAGTTCCAACTCGGAAGGCTGAGGCGGAAGGATCGCCGGAGCCCGGCAGGTCGAGGCTGCGGTGGCCGGGAGCGGCCACTGCACTCCAGTCTGGGTGACAGAGTGAGACTCCAACTCAAAAAAACAAACAAACAAAGAATGCGGAACCAGTAAGTATCATGCAAATACGTAAAAATACACCCCCCTCAATCCCTCAAAAAAAAAATCTGCTATTTGAAGCACTTCTGGTCCCAAGCATATCAGATAAGGGTTATTCAACATGTATTGTTATATTTCATCTAGTGTTTCTGTGTGTGTATAGTGGGCAGGGGGGCATCTCTTAGCTCAGCCTACTGTGTTCCTGGGACTGAAGCCTCTACATTAGTTATCTGATGATCATTTCTCCTCCAGTGATTCTGCTTTCTCTGAGAGCAATCTTGAGTCTAACTTCATATGTATTTTATATGTCTTTTATCTGTCTTGAAATTTCCCTGGGAGAATTTTTTGATCCTGTGTTCTAATTCACTGGCTCAGTTTTCTTTTTTCATTCTCTAATCGGCTGTTCACTGCATCCCTCTCATTTTCAAATTAAGTGATCAGCTTTTTCATTTTCAAGAATGCTTCTGTCCCCGGATGGTTCCATTTTCATGATTTTTTGCTCTTATGTTTTAGAGGCAATATCCTTTCAAAATTATGAATATGAATTCAATTCGTTACAATTTTAATCTTTCTTATATATCTCTGTTGAACCACTGTGGGAGACATCTTGAATCCAAAATTGGGGGTACCAGGGTCTGATACGCTTCTTAGAAGTTTTAATTACCGCCCCGTAGTTGACACTTACCTCTAGTCCTTGAAGATCCAAGAGGGTATTGACATTGTTCTGCTCCTTGTCTGCTCTCAGATGAGATTTTCCTTTGCAGGGAATCATAGGCTCGTCTCACACTATTTTCTGGTTTCTCGTAGTGATGGGGAGTTTTTCCTGTTATGTGAGACCACAGATGTGATCCTAGAAATCCATGTGTAAGGTCCATGACAATGCGAGGGTAGATAATCCTTTTGTTAGTCAGGAATCCATGCTGCAAAGGAGAGAAAACCCATTTCAAACTGGCATAAGTCATAGCAGGAAATGATGCATTTACTCACATATAGGGTGAGTGGGAGCAAAAATCCTGGAATTATTTTTTGGAGGGTAGGCCCCTTATGGAACGTTTCTCCTGCTAGGTAAGTGTTCTAGGAAACATCAGCATCAGTTTGGGACAGAAGAAAAAGCATCTTGATCGGTGCAATGCATCAGACAGAGAGTACTTTGAAGGTGACTGAAGTTTAAACCTGTAAGAATAAATACACTCTGTCTTAATAAATAAATTCTGGGTGCTTTCGGGTCCTCCCTCATAACTGAAACGCTTAGAAGCCTTGGAGCAGGCTGCCTCAGGCATGGCTGGAGGCAGGAGAGTTTTCCATCAGGGCCCTGTTTCCCGCCCCACCCTCAACTCTCTTTGTCTCTCCTGGGTGTCTGTTTCCCTCTCAGCCTTTTCCAAAGGTGACACAGCCAGCATCTCTTGCAGAAGCTGAAGGTCCCATGCAGACACTAAATTTCCCTCTGGAGCTGCTTGGGCAACAGCTACATCTGTGAAATAGTCTCTGTGGGTAGAGAAAGTGGTGATATGTTCCTTGTCACTGTCCCCAGCCAGAGACAGGCCTCCACAGGGTGTCAAGAACTGAGATGAGGGCAGAGAACCCTCTGAGAACTGTCTGATTTACAGTGCGGGAGGCACGTGAAATGTCCACTCAGTTCCTCTACTCCCACCTCCTCAATATCGAACCTTCACCTATCGTGTCCCACTGGAGCTCTTGTTATGTACCTGGGAGCAGAGCAAGCCGGAGGGGATGCCCTGATGAGGAAGAAAGAGACAGAAAGAATGCAGAAAAGACTGCCCAGTCCAGTCCACAGACTGGACTTAAGCCCCGGGGTTTAGGAGACAGGAACTGGAGGCCAGAAGGCTGCTGTCCCTGGGGCTGTTGCCCATGGCGGAATGCGGAGAGGTGTGAACAGCACTAGGAGCCAGGACTGTGGCTTCTCTCTGGACATGTGGGGACATACTCTACCATCCCCACCCCCCTGCCTCCTCTCTCACACATTCTCTGCCCACCCCACTCTGAATGCTCCTCTTTTTCACCACCGGAGGCATTTGTGGTGTTGCCTCACCTGGTTTCTAACGTAAGTCTCCAACAACAGCCTTTCTTCTATGCGCCCTCTAAACCCGCCTGGGCCACTTGGCGAGACCTCATCTCTACAATAAATCAAAAAATTAGCCGGGCGTGGTAGCGCGCGCCTGTAGTTCCAGCTACTCGGAAGGCTGAGGCGGAAGGATCGCCGGAGCCCAGCAGGTCGAGGCTGCGGTGGCCGGGAGCGACCACTGCACTCCAGTCTGGGCGACAGACTCCAACTCAAAAATAAATAAATAAATAAAATAAAATAAAATAATGCCAGCATTAAAAATTAAATTATGCACTCTTACAATTTAATATATTATATGAAAAACAAAGATAACAAATACTCAAAACTCATCACTTTCTAGTTATTTTACTGTATTTTACTAGTATCTATACTTTTGTGGCTGTGTATGCCAAGTTTATCTATATGGTGAAAGTACTCTATAATGGTGTGATACTGTGCCATTTCTTCCCAACTATGCTTAGTTACATCATTTGCTTGAAATTGGCTACGATGAGAGCATTTACACCACAGAAATCGGCAACCAATACACATCAGGGCTTGTTTTATTGTTCTGTTGATTATCTAGATGTAAAAAAAATGTTAATAATGCAAATTAAATTTTAAAGTATGCCGAACACAGTGACTCACACCTGTAGTCCCAACACTTTGGGAGGCAAAGGCAAGAGGATTGCCTGAGTTCAGGGGTTCAAGACCAGCCTGAGCAACATGGTGAGACCTCGTCTCTACAATAAATGAAAAAAATTAGCCGGGCATGGTGGCACATGCCTGTGGTTCCAGCTACTTGGAAGGTTGAGGTGGAAGGATCACCTGAGCCCAGTAGGTCGAGGCTGCGGTTGGCCATGAGTGTGCCACTGCACTCCAGCCTGGGCGACAAAGTGAGACTCCAACTCAGAGAAAAAAAAAAGTGTGCTCCATGTGTAGGAGTTACATTATGAATAGTACATTTGAGAAAAATATTCTTTCAGTATTTAAAAGCCATTATGCATTTCAGCAAAGAAGTCATTCACATCATTGGCGAATCAGTACAGTTCTGACATATGTCTTTGATGTTTCATTTTTGTCTTACTCATTAACATAAAGGAAAATATCAGCCAACATTTACATATGGGAACTACATTGTCTCATCCGTTGCACCACAGGTTGGACTAGAGATAGAAGAGTTCTGCAAAAACCAACGAAAGCCTTCTGTGAGACCCAACTGGCTATATGACATTTGTAATAACAAGTACTGTAGAATTTATTATTTATAAATCTTCATGTCAGTAAAATGTATCATCAACTAGTATATGCACATATATTAATTCTTTCTTCCCCAGAGAGTGGCTGATTACAAGCCCACCACAGCCTATGCCTCTCCCATGTTTAAGATTCCATGACTCTCTATTATGGTTTAAGAAACAAGCAAACAAAATAAGGTGGTCTAGTGCTGGCCTATAAAACATGAAAGTCAGCATAAGATGTAGTAACCACTGCGTTTTAGAACCTCACTACTCAGAGTGTGGGCTTCAGATCAGCAGCACTGGCATCAGTGGGGGAGCTTGTGAGAAATGCATAGTCTGAGGTACCACCATGGAGCTCCTGGATTACAGTCTGCATTTTAACAAGATGCCCGTTCTAATTGTATGCACACTGAAGTTTGAGCACTGCTTTAAAAATAATTAACTCCTTGGTAAGAATTGAAACTTACAAATAACCAGTTGGAGATTTGTAACCAGGTTAGGGATAACCTAGCAACTGGTGATTTCTAAACACCTAGCCACAGTTTAGCCACTTTGTAGCACTGAGGAAAACATATAATTGCTACCCCTAAATTTAAAGAAAAGGACATACATCTTGCCATGTACACTTGCCAAATACTGAGAGGAAAATTGCACCACCAGGAAAATAAACTCTATTCTAGGCCATTTGGATTATTACTAAAAAAGGAAAAACAGGTACAAGTTAAAAAAAAAAAAAAAACCACAGCAGTAGCTTTCCTCCATGTATGTGCTGAATAGGACATGTTGCCAAAAACTTGGTTCCAAATGTCCAAAGCAGGGCAGCAAGTGCCACATGACAAAGTGTGGCAGCTGGAGAGAGGAGTGTACAAAACACTTCCCAGAGATGTAATTTAGGCCAGGGTAGTTATCAAGTGCCTCGGATGAAAGGGGGAAGATTGTAGTGTTTATGCTTTTCTTATCGATATATCACTCAGGAACATACGATAAAAAGAAAAGACCACCACACCCCACATACTCAATGTTACAGTTAACAGAAATCGAGGTAAGAAAGTCTCACATGTTACAAAATTCAAAGCAAAAATTTTCTACTGACAATAATAATTCTGGAAATAGTTCTTAGTTATTTGACTGGAAAGAGATTAGTTGCTTTGAGATGCAAAGGTCTGTGTAGAAAACACATTAGATGCTTGCATGGGAAAGAAAATGAGAGCCACACATCTCTTAGAGGAGCATGGTATCAGTATGTAGCAAACTACAGCAATAAAATAATTCAATTCAAGTAAACTTTGGCAACCCTAGAGTGTGAAAAAATGTTTAACCTGGGCAACATAGCAAGACCACGTCTCACCAAAAAATCAAAACACCTGCCAGATGTGGTGGCACATGTCTGTAGTCCCAGCTACTTGGGAGGCTGAGGCAGAAGGATCACCAGGAGGTCTAGGCTGAGGTGAGCCATGATCATGCCACTGCACTCCAGCCTAGCGACAGAATGAGACACCCCCCATTCAAAAAGAGAAAAAAATAAAAACAAACGTAATGAAGACTGGGTCACTGGCACCCTGAGAGACCAGTGGGCTTGTTTTTACTCAATACACAAGGTTACTATAACCATCCCTTTCAAAATCAAAATTCAAATGACTCCAGTAAATTTAGGGGCAAAATGATATAACTGCCCTGATGTGTTACAACATTTTCCTTTGAGATACTCTAAGAAGGCCAAGCCGAAACTAACCCTTACAGAACACCTACTATGTGCTTCACATGTGTGATGTTACAACATCCTCATAATCCTCTGAGAGGTGATATTGCTCCCATTTTACAGATGAGGAAAGTGAGGTCATATTTCACACCTAGATTGTATACTTAAAAGTCAGAGCTTGGTCAATGTGAAAAAGCACCAAACAGATCACTCAAAAAAGACAGCTTGGAAAAGGATCAGAGTATGGGGTGTCATGTTTTGAATAAGATAAAAAGACTGTTCTATCTCGGTGCTATGGAAGATAATTGAGGTTCTCCTAGTATCCACCATATCTTAACACAGTTGGAATCCTCTTATCACCCATTTCTGGATGTTCCTTTGGGTTTTGGATGTACTTCATACTTGCTAGTTGTATTTCTGGCTAGGTTGGAGGGTTTTTTAGAAGACTTGGCACTTTTCAGGCAGTGTTATGTAATGGAACTGAGCTCTGGCTGGGACTTGGAAACCTGGGTTCAGTTCAGGCTGTGTCACTTATTAACTATGAGAATGGTCAAGTTACCTCCCTTCTCTGAGTGCTGATGTTTTTCATCCATATGCGGTTGAACTAAGTATCCTTAATAAGAACCTTCCTAGCTTCATGATTTAACCCTCCTTGACTCAACTTTGTGACTTCCATCAAAAAAATGTATTAGAAATGACCTGAAGAGTTAGCCAATTTGTCCAGGTAAAACAGCTATTGCAGTTCAAGTTAAATTAAAAAATTTTAAATTAATAAAAACCTATAAGAATAATTATTTAACTTCTATACTACACCATCTGCAAGGGTAATCTGGAATGAAATAACTTAAAGCGTGTGTGTGTATGTGTGTGAGTTTTCTGAGTTCATTTGGAACAAATATATATTTAAATGCTTAGACAGACTTGGGTGCAAATCCAAGCTCTCTTTCCTAGTAGCTCTTTAACTTAACATCTCTGAGTTCTATATTTTGCCTCTGTAAAATTGGACTTGATAATGAATATTAACTATAATGCAGGTAAAGTGGCATCTAGTCAGAACATAAATGCTAGTTATTGTTATCACAGCGGTCATTAGAGGTTTGGTCTATGGCTGGCTGACAATTCAAAGGAAATTTCTCCACAGAGGGATGGAGCCTGAGATCATAACCTTATTAATGCTGGGACCTTGCCATTAACCTGTGTCTAGGCAATAAATAAACTCAGGTGTACAGTGGAGACATATAACTGCTTTCTTCCAGACCTATTGTCACCTCTTTCTTTGCAAAACTTGGTAATTTGCCCTTTTGTGAATAAAGCCTGATTACAGACATGCTGATGTGTCTGATGGCACAACTGCGGGGAGCTTTTGAAGACAGGAGTGTCCCGGGACATGTGGGAAGGGCCAGAGCAGCAGCCATATCCACACTTCACTTTCAGTGTTTTTATTTGCCCACTTCCCAATTTTTGCCCTATGCACACAAGAAAGGTGTTTGAAAGAGAAGGTGGCTTTAATTTGTTTATAAACGAAAAAAAAAAAAATTATAATGCTGACAAATTACCAATCTGTAAATATCCCCTCCATTTCAGTGACTGCCTCCCCCAAAGCCTTTCCCTTCTCTCTCCTCTCCCCTCTCCTACCATTCACACACTCTCTCACCTCCTGCCCTTGTCAAACATACACTTTTTGTGACTCATTTTTCCCTCTCCCAGTTTTGTTTTGGTGTTGTGTGGGTGGTGGGAAGCCTGATGGAGAGAAGAAGGTCAACACAAGAACCAGACGCAAATCACCTGTGTTCTTTAAAACCCATTACATGAAGTCAGAGGGAGGCTTTTAAATAACAAGATTGAAGTGCCCATTTTCTAAAAGGAAGACCAAGAGAAAACATGAAAAATTCCTGTTTTCTACAGGTAAAAGTCCCAAGCAAAAACAGTAAAGTTTCAAATGTTTCCAGCCATTTTTAAAAAGATAAGTCATGCATATTGACTAAAGCCTACTGAAGTTCAAAAGAGAAAACAAATGATTGCTAATCAAGTGATTTTTATTGGAGAGACCGTGCTAATTCCACTTTTGTCCATAACATTATATGATTCAAAGCATAATTGTACTGTTTTAAATAAATTATAGGTTATGGTTGCCATATTGATATTTTTATGACATACCATTATTACAACTAACCATACATCACTTGCTATGAGGTCTTGGCCTATAATGGGATCTTCCCAATAATAATAGTGCTCTTATGGAATGTGACCTATTTTGTAATGATTCACTATGTAGCAACTTTTACAGGACAAAGCTGTTAAAGGACAGCTTATAACAACCTCTTAAATGCTGAAACTCACTAACTAAGCTTTGGAGCTACTAGTTTGAGTTGGGAGTATCAGTACATTAAAAAAGATATCTTAAGGATTTCTTTAGCAATTTGTTCCTTATTTCACTTTTTATTACTTATTTATAAAAAACTCCCCAAGAAAGATTAACAACTGTTACAAATTATTGTACAGAAAGAAAGAGGGGGAAAAAGGAAGAATGGGGAAGAGAAGGCTACCAATTCTGGCAGAAACTGAAAATGTCTTGCTTAACCTTTAGATATTGGTCATTTTCAGGATTTTGGTTGGGATTTATCTATTATGTATCCAAATTCATCTACGTGGTACTTTTCAGACAAACTGAGGTTCCAGAAAAAAAATTCAATACTTTTAAACATGCCAAATTATAATGCTTTCTCGAAGACGCTGTGCAGATTCAAACAGCTCGTGATTTTGTTACAACGCTTTTGAAGCAATAACGTCTTTTGAGTTTGAGATACTGTAATTTAGTAGTTCCGGATGACTGCATAATCTCCCCCTGTTGGGCTGAAATTCTACATTCTGTCCTTCCCCAAACTCTTACCCATTTATCATTTATACAGACGAAAAAACGTGCTTGGAAATGTTTTTTCCTTGCATACAAGGAATTGCAAAGTAATATCACAGAGTGGAAAACACTGAACTTCTTGTAAATGTACCACTGACCCCAAATTCAGCCTTCTGAAATGTATGATCTTGATTTATTCTCTAGTTTTAAAATACATGAATGTTTAATATCTTGCCTTTTAAATCCATTTGTAAAATCTTTAAGGCCAGAGACCCCATGATAAAAACTTTCCTGTGTCTTTGACAGTGCCATGACAGAAAGTACACAAGAATACTTAAAATTTCAGTATTTTTGCTTAAGATAACAGAATGTATTTTTTTTTGCAACAGCTGGGCCATTGAGTGTTATTATATGAGTGGTAATTATCTTAGACAAGCTATATTAGACAAGTAATTTAACCTTTTTTGGCTTCAATTTCTCTATCGGAGAAGAATTTTTCAACTAGAGAGTTTAGGTCTTAGAGAAGGAAAAAACTTTTTTGAAAATTCTATTTGTGCCATTTACTGGAAGTAGGAATTGAATATATCATCTAACATCTCTAAACTTCCAATTCCTCACCTGTAGCTTGGAACTCAAGAGGGTAGTTTCACCTCACAGAGTTTTTGTTGTTGTTGTTTTAATTTTTTAAAATTTAGCACACTGAGAACATGAAATATAAAGAATGCAGCACATTACCTGAACTTTGATTCATGCTCAATAAATGTCAGCTCTTATTATATCAAGTTTCTTCCTGCTCCAGAGTGCTAAGATTAGAGGTAACAGCTCAATTATCAAGTACCCAGATCCCCTGTATCCTCAACTGTCTGGCACCTTTTTGACACTCAAAGTGAATTAAAAAAAAAAAAGTCTTATATTGGACAAACTTATTCAAGGCCCACATCTGTACCATTGTACTCACAGAGTAAAGAATAACTTTAACAATCAATGAACTTATGATGTTCATAATTGAGTCCATAAAAAATGACAAAGACAATTTTCTTTTAAAGACAAATGACTAAGAAACATCATCTGAAATGCATGCTCAGAATTAGGATGTCATCAGTCTATCATCATGATTTTGCACAAAGACACTGACCTGGCTTGCTGGAAGTGAAGAACAGAACACTCTGCTCACAGCTGGACTTACCTACATAAAAGAGAGAAATACTTTATAAATTCTACTGCCTGCGGGAACACATGGAGAGCCTCGAAAGTTTTCAATATACGTTGTTTTCTCCCCTCCTTCCCAAAAGGGCAAAATCTGCTTTACCTTTGCCAAGTGCTAGTGTAAAGTGGCATTTCTTTGGGTCAAATATATCCTGAAATAGTCAGGTTAGCATTTTGTAGCATTTGTGAAACTATATTTTCAAGAACTTGGGGATGATACCAAAAACAACAACAACAACAATAAAACCCAAAGCCAAAAAACATTTGGCCACAAACTGATGGATGGGAACAATGAAAATCTTACAATTCAGAAGTCATAGGACCTGGGCATGCTGTTCCTCTAAAATAACATTTGTAGACAATATAACTATAATGAAAAGACCAAAGTTCTGGTTTTTCCTGTTATATTTGTAGAATTAAGAAGTTGTATTATTGAGCCACTAACATTCACCTCTATGATCACACACAACGTTATACATTTAAAATTTACACTACCTTCAAAATCTGGGAAAATAAGAATGGGTAAGTTAAGAAGAATATTGGCTGTGATATTACTGCTTCTGAATCATTTTCCAAAACCGTCCACACCAGGATCAACTGGTTAAACCTCCTTCCCTCTAAGATGTCCAAATATTATCCAGGAATCTCAGAGGAAACCTTGTTTAACATAATAATTTACTGCCCACTCCACCTGTGGAGCAGTATGCAGACATTATTTACACTGAAAAGAGCTTGTGTTTACTTTCTAGCAATCAGTGACTATCTTAGGCATCTGCAAGGTTACTGGAAATGAAATGCAATTCTAAATTTCTAAATAGTGTTTGTAAACAAATTTGTCAGAGTATGTTTGGAAAAGTCTGACTAAGGCTTGCCGAGATCAAACAAACACAGCCTACTATTTACTATCTGCTGGTAGTGAGAGGACTTATATAAAGATGAAAAACACTGATAGCAGTATTTTTCCTTTTTTAGTTTAGAATATGTCAGTGTAGAGATGTGCAGCACAGCTCCGGTTGGGGGTGGGGGAGCCCCAAATCAGTGAAACCTCAAGCTGAGCATCTGGCTGGAATTCAACAGGGCTCCGTGAACAGCACAGGACAGGGAAGTTCAAAGTCAAGGCAGCTCTTCTAGTCTTAACTTCCTAGATTTTCCTAGATCTGGGTGCCTCTGTGTATATATCAACCTTCATGCATTTCCCCCCCAACAAATGTGTACAGTCAGCTCCAAAGGCACAGCTTGTGTGCTGACGTGCAAAGCCAAGTCAAAACCCTGTGCTTGGCGCTTCCTTCTAACTTTCTGGCTTGTCCAAGTCTAAATATTGACATTGCTCCTCAGTTGAGATGTTTGATACTGCTGGGGATGGAAACGGTGCAGCTAACAGTAGGCTCTAATGATATATTTTTACATACTTGTGCCTTCCTTCTACTTCTTTCTTTTGGGGGGGGCGGGGAGGAGGGTGGATTCTCTTGTCTGCACTTCTCTCCCTTTGTTGTTTTCCCCGAAAGCTGAGCACACAGAGACAAGGTAAGGTGTTTTGCAAGCCCCTTAGGGCAGCTCCTACTGTTGTCACAGCAACTCACAACAGACTCCATAGACACCGGGTTGGGGGAGGGGGGGCGCCAAACTGTGGGCTGACCAGCCAACTCTCAAGGGGGTGCAAGCGCCACAAAGGGGCTAGCGTTTCCCCCTTTTCAGGTTCTCCGGTTCCCCACCGCTGTCCTTCGAAGGAAAAGAGCCTTCCTGCCGGAGCGGCACCACCCTCTCCCCGGCGCAGCCTGCTAAGGGTGGCTGTTGTACATTTCCTCGGCTCCAAGTTAGGGGTGCGGCTGGGCGGGCGCTCCTAGAAATCTCTTCTGCTTGCCTCTAAGGGGAGGTTCCCGGCCTCGCAGAGAGGCTAGGGCGGCCCCCATAGCGGCTGGGTCCCACAACTCTCTCCTGGGGTGCTGCTGGCCGCTTGGCACCGCCCCGGGCCCCCGCTTGCCACCCGCTGGGGCCGGGGCGGTGGGGGCTCCGCGGCGGCTGCTCGGAGAAGTTTCATACCATAGAGCACTCACGACACAGAACCTACCCTGCAGCCGAGCGAGACGCGAGCTCTCTCCGCCTTCAGGGGCCGGGGGGAGCGGGGGGGCCCCCGCCACTCAGCAGCAGCCACGACTGCGCGCGGTCGCGGGTGTGCGGGGCCCCTGCGCGCGGCACGCCGCCCGCCGCCCAACTTTGCACAAAGGCAGCATGGCACTGCCTGCCCCGCCGGCTCGCCCGGCGCCGCGGCCGCTCTCCCCTGTCCGGGACGAGAGGGGCTCGCCCCTTTCCACCCGCCAGCCCGCCCCTCCACTGGCCCCCACCCCGCTCCCAGGCGGGGCAGCCGGGCGGAACGGAGCGCCCGGCACCTAGCTCCGCCGCCGTGGCGGCCGCCGCTCGCGCTGTGACGTTAGCAGCCTCCGCGGCTATTTATATCCACACGATTGGATTTCATTCATGAAAGCGGGGCCTGGTGTGTCTGTGCTCTGGGACACCGGCTGCAAAGGTGCCTCCGCTCCACGCAGACCCGGCGGGCCGGGGCTGGGAGGCGGGTTGCCCGGGACAAACATGCGCAGAGCACGGGAGACCCCGGCCCTTTCCCCATGTTGCCGGGAGGGGAGGGTCTGGGCGATCAGCGCCCCCGTTCCCCAGCCCCAACGTCCCACCCATTCCCGTACATCTGCTGGCCCTTTGTCCCAGGCTCTGGAAAAGTAAGTTGGGCCACTAACCGGCTGGGCAGCATGGCTTTCTTCCCCCCAGGAGCTGACCGGCCGCGGACTCCGAGGGAGGACATTGGCTTTTGTTTCAAAACCGAGCCCAGCTGCTGACTAAGGGCTGCGTTAGCCCAGCCTCCTCCTCCCCTGGGCGGCTGCACGTGCTGGCTGGCTCCCCCTCTCTGGGTTACCTTCTTCTTCTGCGACTGGGCTCAGGGGTCTCCGCAGGGGGCGCAGGGATGCACCGCTGACCCCGACCCGAATAAAGAGGTGATTTACAACCTCCTGCAAATGGCTGAATGAAGAGGTGAAATTAACTTGTGGTCTCTCAGGGGTTGTCAGAATTACGGGATGACCAAGACAGCCCATCCCTTCGCATTTGAACTCCTCTCTCTTCCAAGGCTGGCTGTGAGTTCTGAGGACAGAACCTGGGTAGTTTTTACCCATTCACACATCAAATGCCTAGGGAGTGCCTATAGGATGTCAGGTACCCTACCAAGCTCTAAGGAGGTAACTGAATGCAAACAATTTGATACCTGCCCTCAGGGAGTTTTCAGTCAGTCTTCTAGAATTAGCATGCCTTAAAACCCCTTACTCCCAGCGTTATAAAGAAGCAACTGGGTAATAAAGGTACTACTGTGTTCAGCTACTTTGGGGGATTTATTCATTTAATAAACCTTTTTGAGGAGGCTATGTGCCCAGGGCAGAGGACCCAAAGATGGCGACGATGTTATCCTGGACCTCCTCAGTTCTCAGGTAATGTGTTCCTGAGGACCACATTGAAGGAAAGAGGAAAAGAGAGTCCATTAAGGGCTATTCCCCCAAGAAACAATATGCGTGAAAAAAATTCTAAAAGTAAACTAACCTCTCCATTCCTGAACTTCTAGGAAACCATCTTCAGTCTCCCCAATGGATTTCTCTCTACCCAGGATTCCCAGATGAGTTTCAGTTCATTGGCTATTTCTACTCTTCCCTACACGTTGATACTCTCTTGGAGGCAAAGGCTTGTCTGGTGTTCTCTGAATTCCCCCAGAGACCTCAGGACATAGTGGAATTCAACGTTTTTACCAGGAAAGACATCACCGGCAACCTGCTTTGTAAGTGTAAGCTGTTCTCACTGCACTGTCTCCAGAAATGAAGTTACCAAGGCCCTAATCTTTGATATCAGAAAAAGAGGTTAGTGAAAAGTCAAGTACTGGTGTCTAAGAACTTCAAGACAGACACATGAGGGAGTGGGTGATCACTTACTTGGCACAAACCTGACTTCCCCTAGTCTGTTTTTTTTTTTTTTTTTTTGAGTTGGAGTCTCACTCTGTTGCCCAGACTGGAGTGCAGTGGCCGCTCCTGGCCACCGCAGCCTCGACATGCTGGGCTCCGGCGATCCTTCTGCCTCAGCCTTCCGAGTGGCTGGAACTATAGGTGCGCGCTACCACGCCCGGCTAATTTTTTGATTTATTGTAGAGATGAGGTCTCGCCAAGTTGCCCAGGTGGGTCTCGAACCCACGGGCTCAGGCAATCCATTCACCTCGGCCTCCCAAAGTGAAGGATTACAGGCTGAGCCACCA
>CAUYQG010070059.1:0-34971 GCA_963574415.1 Tarsius wallacei
GCCCGGCTAATTTTTTGATTTATTGTAGAGATGAGGTCTCACCAAGTTGCCCAGGTGGGTCTCGAACCCGCGGGCTCAGGCAATCCACTCACCTCAGCCTCCCAAGGCGCGGGATTACAGGCTGAGCCACCGAGCCCGGCTGAGATTACAATTCTTTTATGTTTTCTTTCACTATATGAAAAGACTTTTATTGACATTTCATAGGTACCACGTGATTCTACGTGATCCAAAATGACAAGTTTTCCCATATAACCTCCCCCAAAGACCCCAGGACAGGGGCAACGGTGACTTTGCATGCCATGGTTGGTCTAGAAACCTTTCTGCTTCCAGACTCTACTGAGATGCCAAGAATGAGGGATATGCTGGTTGTTTCAGATGAGAAAGTTTCTCTTAAAAGCTTGCAATGGGTTCAATTGCCCTCTTGTGGAAATCGCCAAGGCTCCAATTGCAATGGTCACTTTCAGCAGGAAACGGATTACCAGACAGAAGGAGACAGCCGCTCCAGGTGGTGTGGCCTCCTTTGGCCCAGCCCACACCCAGACCCCTTGGCCAGAGATCCTGGATCTATCAGGCCTGCCCAAAGCTTGCTCGTGGGGGGAGCAAATGGCATCAGAAACTTTGAAACTTTTCTTTGTATATTACATTAATCCATATAAGAAAATCTCTTTTAATGAGGAGTGATGTAGTTACAAACTCTCCAGAGCCATAATTAGAGCAAACTAATTGAAGTTGTGTTTTGACACACTTTCCAAATTCACGGGTGCCGGATGACATATTCACAACACTGCTGCCGCACAACCATGGCGACGGCAAAATCATTAGGCTAATAACACTTATTTGCATTCTTATCATGCCAGCAGCTCGCCCTTAAACACTGTTTCTACCATTGCTCCTTTACTGTAAGTTTCCACTGAAAGATATTAACAGTAATTATTAGTACTTTAGTAGAATTTTAATGTTAAAGAATAACAACGTGCATTAACATACACTGAATGGCAATTCTTTTTCCTAACCACCCTCAGAAGATTCGAGGGTCCTTCCGTGGCCCTCAATTCACAGCTTGAAGATACCCAGGTGCGATTCAACATCATTTAGAATGACTACTCAGGGTCCACAGTCAGTGGGATCTGAAGTCAGGGTTTTTGAACTATTCTGTTTCAAATGTTTGATGACAAAAATCCCCTTTTTTTTTTGAGTACAATAAAATGAAATAGTTAAGGAGAAATTTTTTCCAAGCAGTTAAAACAATCTCAATTTACAATACAGTCTTTGGTAATAACACTAATGAATTCCAGGAGGACATGCTTTAGCCATTCTCTGTCGCCCCCCTTGTGGTGATTAAAGTCAGACGTGGAATGACTCAGTGGTGAGAAGGGCCAGTGGGGGTGGGGCAGTCTCGATCCGTCAATATGGAGGCAATGCTTCCCACCAACGAGGCCAATTTTTTGGATGCTTAACTCAGACACTTACACACAGAGAGGAAGAGTCGACAGTTCTAAATAATGGTTATTAATGACACCTTCCTCTAAAGTGACAAATTACTTCTGAAATTTAGACTCGAAGAGGTATGAAGAGAGAACACGTTCCACTGAACGTGACAGGAAATGCCAGTGAGCACAGAGAGTTCCTGTTCGTTCTGTGGTGGGAGAAGGGCAGAGTCCCTCCTGCTCCTTGGCACTTGGCTGTTCTACAAGGCGGGGACCACAGCCATCCCTTCCCTAGGTGTCTCCTAGCAGTTACTATTGGTGACCAAGAGAACATCTTGGCTGTAAAAATGCTTCTTGTCTCTCCTCATAATAAAAAATATAAAATGCTAGGTGTTCTGTACCAAGAAGTGAGACCTAATCCCAACTTGGGGTTGGGCTAGATATCTGCTCAGACCCCAGGCTTCTGTAAATATTTTAAGTTAAACAAACAAACAAAACCCACCACATCACTGACCATTCGTAATCCAAGAGAAAAATGTCTTAACTAAAAATGCACACATCTTGAATTTCAAAATACTCAAGTGTACATTTCAGGATGAATGTCTACTCTCAGCCTAGGAAGAGTTAAATGAGTAAAGAAAATGCTTCCGTAGAAAAATACCAAAGACTATACTCCTTTAAAGCATGGAGTTTTCGGTTTCTTAAGTTACAATCCTTATACCAATCTGCTATTTTTCAAGTCACTGATTACTTTTAAAAAATAAAATGAAGAAAGGAAACTAACTTTCATAGCTGCAGCAACATTCCAAATCATGGTATTTATTCACTACATTTAAGTTTTATTATACTTGAACCTTGCAATGCCAAAACACCCGCCTCCTATATATAAAAGAAATGAAGAAAACAGCCAAGTCTGGGATTCGGGGCACCACTACTTCCATCCCAGATGATCTAGTCTAATCTTATAAACTGAAATATTTAAAGAGTCTCTAAACCTCGCTGACCTTACTTTTAAAAACAAGGAACATATGGGTACTGCTAGCTTTTCATCTTCTTCCAGCCTATTAAAATATCCGCTTTTCCAAAATTCCAGAGTAGGTGGGCTGCCAAGCTCAGATTCATAAAGGGCTATGTGCGTGAGAGCACAGGGCAGGCAGCAAGCAGTCTGGGCTGCAAACAGCACACCTCCTGACAAAGAACTCAAGGCAACATCCTTCTCCTCGCCCAATCCATCTCAAAAGCTGTGGAAAACAAGCCATTGAGCAATATACAGCCATGACGGAGGGAGACGGGGAATGTGGGCTGTGGGCTGGACAGTTATATTGGTTCCATGCAGGGTCGTACTCACTGGCTTGTAGAAAACACTGAGGTAGAAGGTAGAAGGTCCTAAAAAACCAGGAAGCCCTGAGACTCCCTGAAGGCAGGCAGGACATCACGGTGAGACCTGTGTTCCAATCCTGGCTCCTCTAAATCCTAACTCTCTGCCCTGAGGTAAGTCATGATCTCTCCAAGCTTCAGTTTTCTCTTAAAATGAAGACATGATTGTTCACCTCACAGCATGGTTAGAAAGATTAAAACTACATATATATATATATTTATATGGAGAGAAAGGGTGTTTACACACTGCCTGGCACAAGATACTCAGAAAATTGTAGCTGAAATAATAATGATGATGATGATAATTTGTATTTATTTTAATTATTATTATTATTAATATTATTATTCAACTGGAAACAAAACATCTGCTGCTCAAGAAGGATATTCAAATTGAATTCTACTCTACCTACTGGCAAAAACCAGACCCAAATAAACTCAGAAGGCCTTTAAAAGTTACTAGAAGCAAAGGATTTTATTAAATATCTAAATTAATAATTGAATCCCTGCCTTGAAATAGAACAGCATAGTGGGGGTGGGGTGTAGAAAAATCCTGGGAAATATCGCTGGTTTAATGCCCATTTTTACTTTATTTGGCAGGTAGATTTACACTGAGAGATCCAGGTAAAATATTCCATAGAGCTACCTGCAAATAGACTGTCAGCTTCCACTCTGATAAAAGGTAAAATATCCTACTCTAAATGGTCTGGTTCACAAAACCGACCCTAAAGTGAACTGATAAATCTGTTCTGACACATAGAAAACTATTTTCATAATCCTGAAAAAGGCCTTTCTCCAAACCCCAGTGCTGAAACCAACTGCACAAAGAGCCCTCGTACACTTGAGAGCGAGACGTAGAAGGGAATAATTTCACATTTATAACCCTGCTTCTCGGGACAAGAACAACAACAAAAAAACACACATAACCACCAAGAAAAATAAGACACTCACAAAGTCACAAAATTTACAAAGATAACACATTTACAAGCAGCAAATACCTTGTCAAAAATCTGATGTGAGAGAGAGAAAGCAAAAGAAGGCCAGTTCAGAGGTGGAAGCTGTATTGACTAATAGTCAATTCTTCATTAAATAGAAGCTCTGACTTCCCAAGAAGCTGTATTAAAAATTAATATCAAAAAGCGTATTGCTCAGCCGAAACTCATCATTCATATCTAACAATACCAAACTGCATTCTAATGAAATTTTTCCTTCAAAATTACTCTGACACTAAAACTAAGTTTGATATTGTTACAAAAGCAGTCACTGCTCTGTTCACAAGCATTTTGAAGATAGTCAAATAACCCCTCCGTAGTCTCTTTCACACTACTCTCATGATCCCCAGAATAAATCACACTGCTTGGAACCCTGCTTAAGTGCAGGCTTTGAAGCCACTCGCAGGATGGTGTGGCAGGACCCTCCGGGGGATGGCCTCCACATGTTTCCTCAGGCGGCATCCACAGCTCAAGTGGGCTGGACCCCGGCCAGTGTTCACATGTCCCCAATCCCCGGCTACTTAGGTGACTTCCGATCAGAGGAGACTCTGGGGGATGAGTCCTCCACTCACACAGCATGCTCTGGGAAGTCCTTATCTGTCAGCAGCTGGTGGGGAGCCTTGAGAAACTGCACGCAAAATCGACAGGGAACTTGGGTGGGCCCCCACCTTACCAGCTCCTCCAGGCACAAGCTCAGCTTCCTGGTGGAAGGCTTCATAGCTGGGGGCCTTGTGACAGTCTGCAAGTAGTTGGCCTGCTTGGGTTCAGATTCTAGCCCTCATGTATACTAGCTGTGTGATCTTGGGCAAGGAATTTAACCGCCTTGATCACTATTTCCTCAGCTTAATGGGGGCAATAACTCACAGAGTTATTATTCAGGTTAAATGAGTTACTATTTGTAAAGTGCTTGGAATGCTACCTGACATCTAATAAATGCACTGTAAGTTTCTACTGGAGGGATGGATGAATGGATGGATGGACAGACCCATGAAAGAATAGACTGAAGGAGAAATGGATACACATATGATGCCCAGTCCTATGCAGCTAAACCAGTTCACTTTATACATTCAATCAGTATTTTCTGAGTGCCTACCACATGCCAGGAACTTGAAATTCAGATGTCTTTACCACTTCAGGGTCACACATTTTCCACCGAACACTGAATGTATCACATGAGATGACACAGTTGAAAGTACTTCCTAAATGTTGCCACACAGTGATCCAACATCACCATCATTGTCACTTCTGCATGACTAGTTTTTCTGAGGCTTTAGAGAAGAGGGGAACATGAGAATCCATGTCATCAACATGCAGCAAATCCAGTCAGTAAGATAAAAAATAAATACATACAGCAATAACAGGGAACTATGAAATGCCAAATTGTATGGTGCAGGCAACTGGAGGAGAGGAAGAGGAACACAGGCCAAGCTCTCTAGAAGCAGCGAGGGCTGCTACAGGCCTGGGGGTGACTAGGACAAATCCTAAGCCCTTTGGAGGCCTGTCTAACTCTTCTGGGAGAGAGGGGCTGGCCTGAGATGAGGTACACAGCGACAGCTAGAGCAGAGATGTTTTCGGGATGAGAAAGATGTGCCCAGGAGCCAGAAGGAGATTCACCTAATTAATGTGAGATGATGTGCAGGTCAGGTAACAGGAAGCCAGTGAAGGTTCCTGACTGAGAAAAGAACATGTGCATGTCTGAAATCTCCAGTAACAGGCCCCCTTAGACTTTAGCATTACAGGCAAAAAATGTAAATGTGGGCTATTTAAATGAAATAACACCTGAGCCCCAAAAACCCAACCCCCGATCCAACTCTGATTTAGTGTTCAGGTCCTACTTTTCCAGAGGGATCTTCTCTGAGACAGAGCAGGCTGTTGGTCCCATCAACTGGAATGGGGGGAAGGTACCACTTGCGGAGTGGAATCATTCAAGTTACAGTGCTAATATTTGTGCTTCCTGTGCAAAAAACATCCCCGACTTATGATCTTCATCTTGAAAGGAGTGTCACATCAAGAAAAGAAATAAAAATGTGTGTCCCACCTTTAGAGTTAAACAAACAAAAAGTATGTGTAGTTTTAATGTGAAGAAAAAGGAAATCTGATGGGTGCAGTGACTCACACCTGCAATCCCAACACTTTGGGAGACTGAGGCAGGAGGACTGACTGAGGCCAAGCTCAAGACCAGTCCAGGCAATACAGCAAGACCCATCTCTTAAAAAAAAAAAATTGGTCAGGTGTGGTGGTACATGCCTGTGGCCCTAGCTACTCAGGAGGCTGAAGCAGGAGGGTGGCTTGAGCCCAGGAGTTGGAGGCTACAGTGAACTATGATCATACCACTGGACTCTAGCATGGGCTATAAAGCAAGACCCTATCTTAAAAAAAATTAAAATTAAAACAATTTTTTTAAAGAAAAGGAAATCAATTGTTCTAAGTAAAGCCAGACTCTCAGTTGTACCTGGATATGCCCTATAGAGGTGTCAGGTTGGGAAGGCCCCCATGCTGGGACAGCAGGATCCAAGCCCTCCTTTGATAGGACCACAGCAGAATGCTCCAATCCTCAATTCACTTTTCCTCAAACCATCTCTTGCTATTATGGGAGAGAAGCTCAAAATTCATGTCATAATTAATTATTAGGGGGGAAAAGATCACTGGAATTATCCTTAGGCCTTGCCTTCTAATCTTACCTTGAAGCAGGACACATATAACCCTTCTCATAAATGATGGACCTCATGTTAAACCACAGCTTTCAACTCCAATCCTCTTGGCTGAGCCCTCCCTTTACTAAGCCCTAAGGGAAACTGCTGGGGCTTCTCACAGCAAATGCCTCCAGCACCAAGCCTTCTGCCACTCAGAACAGGCAGCAAATACCTCAACAGGAAAGGAAAACTCAACCTCCCTGAACCATGCAATTCTGGGCCTCTCGTTCAAGTCCTGCAACAATAGGGCAGGTGACAGATATCACCTGAGGTACAAAGATCATCTTATAATTGAAAAATGACAGAAGGCATCTGAGGATTTGAGGCTGTCAGCATAGACAACGGGACTCCAGCCGGTGACTCAAGGCTCTGTCCTCACTGCTGACTTACTCTGCGAGTTGATCACGAAGTAGCAGTTGCTCCCCAGGTCCAGAAGGAAGACAGGTCAGGGAGGCCAGGACAGAGCATGGCACACTCACCGGCTTTTGACAACGAATGTGATGGGGACATGCCTGGGCTGCATGGCCTGAATTCTAGATCACCACAGCATGATTTTTTTCCCTCTTCTTTAGGAAGGGCCATTAACCTTTCAGATGACAGCCCAGGGATGAGAGTGATGGAACGATTTTGGAGGTCAGCAAGGATCTATGTTCTCAAAACCTGACATCAACATGCAAAAGTTGTGACTGAATCTTGGTGTCCCTGAGAGGAAGACTAAATACATGTGACAGATCTTCTGCAATCAAAATGCCCCATTTCCCAGAGTATCTGTCACAGATTGATAACATCCATGCAAAAAGTTAAGTACAATTATGTCTGTCAGTAAGAAACATACTTCCGAACCTGTGACTGACAACTTGCTGGAAGCTGACAAATCACAGGAAGATTACTTTAACAATGCAGGGAGCACCACACCACCTTATAAGGGAAACTCAGGCTCCGACTGACACCTGGGAGAGGCTCCTGGGAGGTGGCACCTTGAAAGGGAGGCTGCTGGTCAGGACTAGACAGCTAGGGAGTGCTCTGTGGCTTTGGTGAGACAATGACTCTTTCTCCCAATAGGGACAAGGTCAGTGGAAGGTCACAGGATGTGCCCACGGCCTAAGGTCTGTGGGGAGGAGAGTCCGGGCAGCAGCTTTCCCCTCAGGTCCACGATGTGGAGGACTCCACACTCCAGACTGATGGGAAGGACAGGGTGGAGCTACTGGAACCACATGTTCCAGATTTTCTAGGACACTCCAAGCAGGATGTCCACATAAACATGAAATTCCTGCAGTCTGGAGTCCAGACCACTTATTTCAGATGGACTCTAAACAATACTCCTTGTTGTCAGCTCAGGCATGCCAATGCTGAATGGAGATGCAGCGTCAGCACCCGAGGGCCCCAGGCACTCTGGGCAGCTCCTCTGTGCCTTCTGTCTCAGGGAGGTAGACACAGTGGCAGCTCTGCAGTCATCCACATCTCTTTCTCTGGTATCACCACTGTCAATTGGAAGAAGGTAATGGCCACAAGCCCACCAGAGGTCCCCAAAGTGCCCTCAGCAAGATGTCTGTGGCCCTAATGCAGAGGTCTGCTGAAAATGAATTTCTGAGGGCAGGAACAGGGAATAATACACATTTCTTAAGGCCTAAGAAGCACTGATTTACTCTATTGCACTGGAGGTCTGAAAAGTCCACATGCTGTTTGACTACTTCCAGCAGTTGGGAGTCCGAGACCCCTTAGGTCAGCTTCTTTGATGCCACAGAATTTTCACCTTGGGAAAGTTTTCTTTATTGACTTTTTTAAAGAATGGTAAGCCCAAATCTCCCTCCTTGTAACTTCCAGCCATCAGATCTAATTTGCCTTCTGGAGCTCCCAGTCCCTCACACTCCCATACCCCTGGAAATACTTTTACTTTCTTCTCTACATATTGACCCTTTGGATGCTGCAGCCAGCTGCCTTATCTCTACTCAGGTCTAAACTCAATGATTCCTCACACTCAGACTCAGTACTCGAGTCTGGTCACCTTTATCTAATGGTGTGCAGTAGTGGGCATGACCCCCCCCCCCCCCGGAGCAGGATGCCACCTCCAGAATGTCCCACTCTGCCTACAGGCTGCATTCCACATGACCCATGCTCTGACCATCCAGCTATTTCACATGCACAGCTGTGAAGCGGGTCTCCTCAATTTGGCTTCTGTGCTATTGATTTTTGAACCTCGGGGGCCCTCTCCATGTTGCCCGCTGCCTTTCATGGTTCCAGCAGGTTGTTCTGGCTGTGGAAGAGATGTGGAGCACTGATTCTGTCACTCATCACATCAGCTCACTCTGATGACTCTGAGTCATCTGCAAATTTGATAAGCATGCCTCTGATGTCTTTATCAAGTCACTGGTTCCACTGCTCAGCGGGCTGGGAGGCAGCAGCCCACCAGGGCCTTCTGGGTGGACATAGAACCTTTCACTCATCCACACTTGGGGCCTTCCAGTGCTCAACCAGCTGTGAATCCACCTGTCTCCCAGGGCTTTTCCAAACCTCTGTTCTGGCAGCAGCAGAACGTTTTCTTCCCAGCAGAATCATTTATAAGGCCCTGCATGTGAGAGAGGGGTGGAGGGGCTGCTTGGGTAGGAGCCAGGAAGGTGCTTCCTCTATCTGCCCCACTACCCCAAGGCAGCAGTACAGAGCAGAACCAGAAACCCTGTCATTTGAGCATATGCCTGAGGCTGACTCACAAAGCTGAGGCCAGCCCCATTCCACCTCGATGTGCAGGAAGTAGGCAGGCAGGGGATGGAGTGGCCCACTGTCCAGAGGAAAACGGGGGGGCTCCAGGTCCTGGAAGAAGCAGCTTACCCTTCTTCACTTGGAGACTGTCAAGAGACATGTGTGAGATGAAGACTCACTGCTTGAGGGAGAGGAACTCTCAAGCCACCTTTGCCAGCACCTTGCTGGATACCACCAAGGAGTATGCCTCATCTCTTTAGGGATCTACCTACTCCAGAAGGACATCTGGTTTCACCACAGGCATTTTCTGCAATAGCAGAGCTTCTGCAGGAGGCTATTGTCCCTAGGGGCAGGATTGCTAGAACCATGAGGTCCTCAAATGATGGCCTATTATCTGTGACAAGAGCCACCACATGCCCCTTTTGTCTGAAATAAAGCTGGGAATGACACACCTCCAAAAAAAATGGCGGGGGATTCTTTGAAATATGAGTGATGACATAAGAAATGGAGGCACAGCACACATTTATAGCTTTTGAGACAAACACGGGCTCAAGAAGGCAGCAATATCTGCAACCCACCCACCCCTGGTTCCTTCCAGTCAGGAGCTCTGCTGGGAAATGGCCTTCTAGCCACTACTTGGGAACACATCTTCCCGCCACTCCAAGGCTTGTCAGTAGAGGGCGCTGCGTCACCATGCTCCCTGTAGCCTGGACCTTTAGCGACTTGATCCATGTCCACACAAAGACCCCACTTGAAGAAGTGTTTCTTGGATTTGTGGTTAATACCACATGAGAAAACAGTAGCAAAATGCAAACGTGCAGATATATGATGTGTTATCACCCATGCAAAAAGCACACAGGAAACTGACTTGAAGGAAACAGAACAAAAAGTTGTAAGCATTTGCTCACTGGAAATGGAATTCCTGTTTTTTCATTCCTTTATACATTCTACAAGCTCCCGCTACTCTCACAATTGGAAAGAACCCGCGTGGTGCTCAGGGACTCATGAGTTGCCTGGAGGGGCTGCAGCACGGGGTCCTGGCTGCTAGAGAAGCATTTAGTGGGAAACTGAATACACGCCTGAATCTGGCAAGTGCAGGGGGGCTCCTAGAGGAACTCAGGAAGTGATCACAACATGAAATCAAAACCACCAGGAAGTGCACAGAGAGAAGAATCAGCACAGGCCCAGGCCCAGGCCCAAGACCTGAGAAGGCATCCTGGGAGAGGAGTCATCTGCACTGAGACCTCAGGCAGGAGATGCAAGACACACCTGATGCACAGGCACCATGAGCAAAAATGCGGAAGCACGGAATAGGAAGGGAAGAGGGGGGCTACCAGTTCGGCTTTATATGCAGCTTGGGGCTGAGAGAGAGAATGAAAAAAATGGGGCCCTCCATACCCCACTGAGGAGCCTGGCCCAGACCTTCCAGGCCCACAGTGACACTCAGCAGCAGGAATACAAAAATCACCCACAGCTCTCCCAGAGAGAAGGCAATCAGGTTCTTCTTCTGGAAAGTTGAGAGACCTAAAGCCTCAAGTGATAAAGTAACATACTCATCACTTCATAAGTCTTCAATGGAAAAATTGAATAATCTGCATTTCATTTTTTAAAAATTAAAGATACTGAATAAGAAAATAATACTAAAAACAACGCACACCAAAAAACAAAAAAAAACCCGGTGAACGAGTTGGCTCACATAGGTGTGCATACTACCTGTAACTTACTGCACAGGAGAGCTTGAAACAGACAAGTGGTTTTTACTTGGAAGCATTAATGTACATTCAATTATCCTGCTGCATACTGGCTGACTTTAACTCAGCCAAATTAGAATACATTTTATATTGACTATTTTGACATTTGTTTTATTTGGCAAGTAAAACAAAACTGATCCAATTTCCTTGCAGCCATTGTAAACCATAAACTGTACAGCAGAGGTTATAAAATATATAAGCCTTATAAACACTGTTCTGACGCGCTACCCTCCAGTTCCACCCGGCTCCCAATGGCCCAATGCTCTCAGGCCCTCTTGCTCCAGCTGCAAGTGACCTGCTCTTATACTGACCAGCAGGCTTCTGGGCGGATCACTCTGCTCCATCTGAGAGAATCAGTGCTCCTTCTTTATCCAAGAGAAAGTTAAACCTTCCCTGAGTTGGTGCCCGTTTCTGGGCCCCTTCCAAAACATATGATGTCAACAGGGAGCAGCTATAACTAGTTCAGGGCAACAGACTCTGTGAGGGCTTTCCAGCCACTGCAATGAGCCCAAACTCGAGTTTACCCCAAATACAGGCAATGGACATCAGCACAGGTAATGGACCCCAAGCACAGGTGATGCAGTTAGTTGACCCCTAGCATAGGGGATGGTCTTGCCCTAACTCCAGCACAGGTGCTGGTGATTCTCAGCAGTGCTCTTAGCCAGTGAGAAAGGAAGGAACAAGTGCTAAATACTCTGTGCTAGCCTCACACTCCTGAACTAAACATAGAATCAATTTTTCAACCTGCAACTCTGGGAAGCTCATTAGCTATTCACATCTTCTTATACCAAAGTGAAACTGAAAACTACTTCTAAAGTTTCAGGTAATTCCAGGGGTAGTTAAGTTTAAATAACACTTTTGGTTTGTGAAACTGTCATGAAAAAGACCAGATTGTCTTTATGGGGGAAGTCCCAAGGGACAGTGTCCTTGGAGCTTCTGGACTCATTACAGCAATGTTCTTTCAAGTGAGGCAGGTGCTGGGTGTGGAGGAACAGAGTGCAGAGAGGGGATGGCACCTCCCGAAGGGCAGGGTGTATTGTGTGCCCCAGAATCCCACTGGTGACTGCTGTGTCCTGTTCCTGACAGAGTGTGTTCATCTCGACGCACCCACATGGGAGCTTTTAGATCCATTCTCATTTATGGTGCCTAAATCCCTGCATGATGCTGCCTCACTGTTCTTGTTTTATTTGCTTTAGAAATCTCTTTCTCAAACTTAATCCACCATTGCTGTTTGTTCCTTGCCCTCAAACGATTTACTCTTAGTGATGCACAGGTTTTTTATTTGACAGTATTCTTTTTGCCATCTGCTTTTTTTGCAAAAAGTATAGACTAGTAATACCTCTATAACAGTTGAAATCAGTTACAGAGCGACTAGTTTGCTCACCTAAGTTTCTCTGTGGAAACAATTATTAAAACTCAGATTTCCCGAAAAATGTCTCACTATTCTCTTATACCCAAACTACCCATTTCTTAGTTTGTAGCTCACTGGGAACAGGAACTACATGAAAATGCATATAGTTACTTACCAGCCCTCCTGGGTTTCAAATGAGTTTCTGGTCAAGGCAGAGAAGGAATTCCACCTTATAAGGCCGGTAATCCCAACCACGTGGCTACAAAAAGTGTGTCTGTGTATATCTATGAGCTCTCTTGAATAGCAAGCCAAATTTAAGTTGCATATTCTGCTATTTTAGGAGAGTGAAGAATATGTACAAAATGGAATATAAAATGGCCTTTACATTCATGTAATGCATAGATTTCTAATTGGATTTTTAAAAATCTCCTCTAAAAGTACATTGCTTCTATAATTTTTTTATGCTTTGTACTATTTCAGCAGATACTAAGTGGCGGTGTTCCAAAATGTTGTACAATGGGACCCAAGACCATATGACAGCACAAAACACCACTGATGAGCCTCACCTGGGAAGGTTGGGGGCTGGGGTGGAAGCAGCTGATGACTGGGAAGGTGTTGTGGGTTGAGATGAGTCATGATTTCTTGGTACTCTCCCCATTCGATACCAGATCCCCATGCTGTTCAGTTCCCTTTGGGAGAAAAGAGAAATCTTTATGGTGCTGGTTAACACACTTACCTGACTGACAAAGCAAACCAATTCGTTAAAAAGAGTCAAAGCCCCAAGCACCAGGAAATCAATTCTTGCCCATGTAAGATGGTTCCATCACCTCCTTTTGTGGGAGTCGAAGATCAAAGCCTAATGTGAGGGCAATCTGTGACGAGGCTACCTTCCTCACCCTTCCTGAGCTTGCATTCCTACCCCAATTGACACTTTCCTTGCTTCTCAGTCTTTAGACTCCTTTTTGTTTTACCGTTTCATTGTAGGTCTATGTAGTAATCCACATCGAGTACTTTGTGCAGTTGGGGGGATAGATGAATGGATAGACACAGAGGCTAATTCTTAATCACAAGAAGAATTAGCCCCCCGCTCTACCACACACCCCAATTTCAGGAAATGGCCCCTCACTGCTTGATGCCACCTGCAGTTAGCCTCATTCTCAGGGTCATTTTGGGAGGCACCTTCAAATTACAAAAGCTGAGGCACATGCCTCACAGACCACTCCACTGTAACTAGGAGTGGACACAGAGGGGGCTCCCAGACTTCACATGCGCACCCACCATGGCCAGCCCCATAGCACAAGTCAGGAGTGTTGAGACAGAATGCTCCTAGGAACTATGACAGGATTATTTTAGCCATACCCAATTTTCAACTTCCCAACTGCCCCATACAACTGTATCTCTGGGACCTGATGTAGAAGAATATCATCTCTTCAAAAAGTGAACAAGATATACTCTATGGATAGTTCTAGTTAGCTTCTCAGTTCACTGTAGAACTATTCAAAACCCCAATTCTGTCTTCTGAGATGAGTGGCTCCAGTCAGCTGATTTCACCACATCTTATCATGGTCTTCAGCTGCCAGGCTGTGCAGGAGCTCTTAGGGAGATGAGGGTTCTGTCTCCCCAGCTGACAGCCCCAAACCCTTGCAAAGCAACAGGGAAAACTGTGCCCATATTTAAGAATAAGTGACTTAGAGTTCTGAATACTGAATTCTCTTTCCTTACTTAAACATAACACTGGAATTGCCTTCCTCTGGAAAAGAAAATTTGTCTCCAAATTCCCAAAACTATAGCAATATTTTCAAAATGATATAAAAGAGAAAAGGTTCTGGCTTTGACTATTAAGACATACATTGGTAAATATCTAATCCTTAGAATTGTTTGTGCTGGTTAAAAATGGAATCTTTCTACAATAGTATAGTCTGTAATTAAAAACACACATAGCAACTGAAATTAGGCTTTAAAAGTTCATTACTAAATTGTTGGTTTCTACTATTTGTATGTAAATGGCTGCTTCTAAGGTACTTGAAGTATGGTTATTCTCTAAACTATTTCCTACTCCTGTAATCCTGTTTACATAATTAGTGTAAACCACATTGCAAAACAGAATTTTTTAGTGTGTAGAAAGGGAATGATCAGAGTCCTTCCAAGAACCACAGAATCTTAATACGGAACATTCGGATTCCATAGCTAAAGAGTCTAAAGAAACTGTAACTCACCATGGGGAAATTAATCTCTATTTCTGTGATACCTGCTCCCTGCAGGCTTCAAGCAGACGCCACAGGGCTCTTCCGCTGCCCTCGCTGTGTCTAGGATATGAGGAAAGGCCCTGGCTTGTAGAGTGAAGAGGCAGCTCTGGGCTCAAGTGAACAAGAGCAAAACAGAGTACAAACCAGACCCAGGAGGCTAGCCTCAGAAGCCGAGTAGGAGAGCACATCTTTAGGAACCCACAGGGATGCAGGTGACGTCTGCCAAGCCTGGCCAGGAAAAAAGGCGTGCAGCCGAGCAGGCTGGAAACTGTCCACCACACCTATTAATGTGAGAGGACCTGAATTTCAGTTGATTGAGGACAGTGAACATCTATTTTCTTTTGGACATCCAGCATCCACTCATCCTGCTTTCTGACTTTTTACCTCCCCTCTGTATTTTGGGGGCAGCTATGCCCTGTGGTTGGTCCTGAGGTTTTTGTGGAGTTGACCCTGATTTCAGGCCTGGTCGATCCAGAAAACAGTGACGAGTACTGTGTGAATGTGACCCTCATTAGATCAATCAAGACCAATGACACTGAGTTCTAGAACTTATGTTTGAACCTTCAAGAACATAGACTTATTCTTTGTCTCTGGACTTAAACCTGGATGAAAAGTAGGCAATAAAAAAAAAGAAAAGTAGGTGGAGCTACTGCACTATCACACTTTCACCAGGGGAGAAGGTATGTCAGAATGAAGTCCATCCAGAGGCATCAGAGCCAGGAAGGAGACAGGAAGACTAGATCCTAGTGCCTCCCTTTGAGCTCCCCCTTCCAGCCATGCCTGAAGCTGGTCCTGCCCCCTAGACTCTTCTGGTAAGTCAGCCAACAAACTCTTCCTTTTGCTTAAGCCAGTTTGGGTTGGGTTTCCTGTTGCTTACAATCAAAAGAGTCCAGGGTGAAATCCTGAGATTCCATTGTGCTTTGTATTTATGGAGCAGCTACAGAGCCAGGCCCGTGCCTGGTACTGAGGCTCCTGGAGGAACAAGATACAAAGGGGCCAGGCCTCAGCAGTTTTCTGTTCACTGGGGAAGACAAACACCAGACCAAAAGCCTGCACAACAACTTGTCATGTCGTCATATAACAGTTGTTCTTACTTGGTGCCCTCCAATGGCTTTCCAGTGTGCCTGGAATAAAATCCAGACCACACCCTAGGAGGTCCTGCTGACCTTTCTCTCTCATCCTAACACTCTCTTGCACCCACCATTCCAGCCACGCCGGGTTGCCTTCTGTTCCCAGAATGTGCCACACTCATTCCCACTTGTATGCTTGCTCTTCTGCTCTGCCTAGAAGACTCTGCCTTCACATCTTGGCATGGCCGCTTCTTGACAATTAGGTCTCTGCTCAAGTGTCACCCTCCTGACCCCCTAACTGAAGTAGCCCCCACTCCATCACTGTGTTTCACTTCTTTACCATCTGAAATTATCTCATTTATTTTCTTGTTTATGGCTTGTCTTTCCATCTTAGAACATCAGCCCCGTGACAGCAGTGCCTTTGCCTCACTCACAACCACATCCAGTGTCCTTGGCCCAGTAATACAAAATAGGTCCCCATAACATTTCATGGGGTAAATAACCAGTGCAGAGAGTTGAGGCCCCATGTGGAATCACATCTGGGAAAGACCCAGAAGAGTGCAAAGGGTGAGGAAAGGCCTAAGGCGGGGCACATAGTATGAGCCCGGTGCAGAAAGGCTGCTGGCTTGGCATGCTGGAGGCCACAGCTGAGTAGGAAGGGCAAGGAGGAGTGCTGAGGACAAAGGGCTGACAAAGGGTCAACAGCTGAGAACTTGGGGTCACACAAAATCCCTAGGACCCCATTTGCAGGAGTGACATGAGTCCTCTCAGCAGAGAGCAGCAGCTGAGACTCATGTTATTAAGACTTACCCAATAAAAGTGTACTGAGGAGGGGCCTGCTTGGTCCGGCCCATGATCCGAATGTCACAAATTGCAGCTTCGGTTGAATCCCGTGGAATAAATTTAATGCATAGCCTCTTCTTTCGAAAAGCCACTTCCTCTGAAGGAAAGGACAACAGAGAAGATATGAGTCTTCCAGAAATGCCACCATCTCTATTCTGAAAACCATGTCTCTTGTCACATCTCCTTCCTGGCAGCAGAAGTAACAGGTAACTCACAAAGGACTGGGCTCTACCCCCTGCCTTTCTTGGGGGATTCAGTCACCCTGCTCTGTGCACAGGACCCAACCCCAGACACCCCTGCCAAGAAGGGGCTCCCAGGAGCACACACACTCTAAAATAAACCAGGGTGACTTCCAAAAGTCATGGCCACAATCTACTCACTGCTCAGCCAGACACACTGACACTCTGGCCATTAACACATCGCACCACATGGACCTCTTCTTTTTTACTTTTTATTATAGAAATCTTCAAACATACTCCAAAGTAGAGAGAACAGCAGAATGAGTCCACATGTTTCCATCCCCCAGCCTCAACTCTGTGAACAACCGACAAGCTGTTTTTATCTCCTCCCACCCCTGTAATTTCACTGGATATTTAAAATGAATTCCTGGCACCATGTCATGTCTTCATCAGTATCCTCAGTAGGCATCTATGACAGACACTTGTTTTTAAAGACCACCATGCTATTGTCACTCCTAACAAAATGAACAAATTTCTTTAATATCATCCAATAGATGGTCTCTATTCAGGTTTTCTCCATTTGTCTGGATTAAGTCTAGATGTTTAGACACTATATTTTGGTGTCAGGTCTCTAAGCCTACTTTATTCTGTAATAACCTGGAGAAATTGGGTCATATTCCTGTGTTTCCTGTACACTGACAGAGATAAAGGCTTAATTACACTCAGGTTAGATCTTTCAGGCAGAAATGCTTCCTGGGGATATGTGTAGTTCCTGTGGCATCATATTGCGAGGCCTGGAATCCAGCTGCGATGCTCCCTCCCACTAGGACCCAGTGGTGTCGGCCTGGGACTTTTTGGTCATATAGTTCCCAAGCTGCTATCCTCTAAGCAGTTTTCTCAACCCCTGAAGGCTGATGCTAAGATCCATACTTTATATTAAAGGCTTCAGAATGGTGATTTTCTGATTCTGTCATTCCTACTGCATTTATTAGATGGACTTCTTCAATATAAAAAATAACTTTTCTTCATCAACTATTTGGTTTCCCTGGAATAGGTCTTACACAGGAAACGAAGGGTAAGTATATAATTCTTTCTTCTTACTTATCAAGCCTTAGAGTAATAAGTTGGTGCCTTAGCAGCCTCCAGTGCTAACCAACAAAGGATGTGTGTTTAGACATAAATTTCAACCAATTGCAGCTATTTAATACTCAATTGGAAGAATCTGGGTTAAAAATTCCAATACTGCCATTTTCAGGCACTGTAACCTGAGGCAATTTGTTTAGTTTCTCTGAGCCTCGGTTTCATGATCTGTGAAAGGGTGCTAATGAAACCCACCCCACAGGGACACTGGACAGATGCACTGTGGTAACACACATGATCCACTTTGCCCAGCTCCCAGCACACAGAAAGTGCTCAGTAAAGAGCATCTGTGAGGGATCTCACCATCGCGCCGGATAAGCCTCTAGCACATGACTTATGTCTGCCCTTGGTTCTGACTTTCAAGACCTTTTTGTTACGTGGACAGGAAATAAGCACTTTGCAACTGAGGAGCAGAATGAGGGGAGGGCAGTCCTGCTGGTGGGATCTATGGGAACAGGACAAACTCAGGGGAATCGTTCGATTGTTATGCTTTTTTGGGGGGGCAGGTTGTTCTTTAATGAGCCAGATAACTTTGTGGGTTCTTTTCCCAAGTGCAGATCAGATCCACAAACCGTGACAATCATGTTCTAAATCCAGACCCCAAACACTACACCTTACAAGGCAGCAATGGTATACTGGGGGATGGAGGAGGAAGAGGGCGATCACAGCAACCCTACACCTTCAAAAATTATTAGCTAATAAGTTTGGCCTTTGAAAGCATGAAGGGAGACCTTTCTACAAACTAAACTAACATGCAGGTATTTTACTTGCTTTTGCCATGCTGCTCTTGGCTCCATTCCTCTGTCTACAGCAAACTCGGGGTAAGAGACAGAGCCACTAATTACACATGCTTAAGCAGGTCTAATTTTAAGTAAACATATTATACATAGTCAATAGAAATGTGTTCAGTCATGCTAATGAACAAAGAGAAAGTACACAGCACTTTACTAAAACAAACAGTCTTCCAGTTTTTCAGTGCTATATGGATTACAACAAACTGTATTTTAAATTAATTGTAGGAGTCTGTTCTTTTTGGCTGACTTTATAAAATCAGAGCCTTAAATACTCTCAA
This sequence comes from Tarsius wallacei, assembly GCA_963574415.1. Lineage (NCBI taxonomy): Eukaryota > Metazoa > Chordata > Mammalia > Primates > Tarsiidae > Tarsius > Tarsius wallacei. The sequence continues at coordinate 18,836 of CAUYQG010070059.1, forward strand.
ATGATAGAACTGACCATAAGGTTTATCTGGTAAGCTTGGGCTCTCCTGTCCCCTGGATAAAGTCTCCAGGAAATGACCCTATAACCAGAAGTAAAGAGGCTCCCCTCAGCCCACCCTTCTGTATGTTAAGGCACCTGATGGAGAGCCCAGAACTCAGCCTTGGAATGTCCACAGATGGGCAACCAGCGTACTCCCGGTCATGGGGGAGAAGCTTTCCAACCAGGACCACTGGGCCCTACAGCAGCCAGATCATGAGCCCAGATGGGACTTAGTCCTGGACCCCCTCAATGGCCTGGTCCAATGAGCTGAGAGGAAAATGCAGAATGGGAAACCCTTGTGGCCTACAGTGCATCAATATAAAGATAGTCAAAGTCAATTAATTGTCAAAAATGAACACCAATGCAAATTTCAAAACTGTGAAAACACTGTGGAAAAGTAGGGAATTAATACAAGTCTATGAGGCAATTTTAGATCTTAAGCAGACAATTCAAATAAGAATAAGTAAAAGCAGCAAGCAACACTTGTGAAAATGTTTAGTCATACTAATAAATAATGAAGTGAAGATTACAATAGTAAAACTAAATAAAGATTTAAAACTTATGCTGGCAGGCCTGTGGAAAACAGGTATGAGCCTATATCAATAGTGGCACTGTGAATTGGTATTCCTAGTGTTAATCTGGCAACAGAGTAATAAAACTTATCTTCATAGAGGCATCCAATAAGCAAGACACTATACAGTAGGTACCTTAGGTGATTCAAAGATGAATTAAACATGGGTCTTGCCTCAAAGAAAGAGCTAGGTAGCAAAGGCATTAAGAAAACATATAAATGGCTAGATTGCAAACTAAAAACAACATTATGAATTATTTAATAGTCCCCCCCATTTTACAAATGAAGAAACTGAGGCCCAGGAGGGTGAAGTGATTTTCCCAGGGTGTCACAGGTTTAAATGGTAGAGCCAGACCCAATACTAGGCAAGCTTGACTCCAGAGTCCAAGTTCTTCCCATCAAGCCAAATTGCAGTGTGTCTTAACAGAGGTAAAGATAGGAATTTGGAGGCAGAGCTGATCGCTTCCTTCAGCTTCCCACCATTATGACTGGCATTTGCTCACTTCACTCCCTCCTATGTGTGTACATTGCCAGGTACACTATGAAGCAGTAAAGAAGGTAGACAGGGTCCCCAACTGCCCACAGATTAGAGCCCCCTCTGATTAGACTATAATGCAGTTGCATGTTTTCGAGTCCAGATCACCCACTAGACTACATTCCTTGAGGGAAGGGCCAGTATCTTATTCATCTTTACATCCTGAAGCCTGCAGTGCTTGACCTACACAAGGTACCCATCAATCTTGGTTGACTGTGTTGAGGAACATGAGATTCCTTCAAACTAGAGTCCAGGCTCATGGGTCATTTCATGTAGGTGGGGACACTGAAGCTCACCCTTGAAAGACATGGGGTATGGACATTCAGAAGGGAGGGAAAGGGCATTTCAGGCAGGGAAAATAGCAAAGCAAATACCTAGAGTCAGAAAAGTAAGGAGTATGAAGAGGGCACAGTGATGGCTGGGTTTGTATAAGGTACAGGGTACTTGAAGGTAAAGAATACGTTTGGAGAGGAAGGTTGGAGGCAGATCTTGAGGATCTATGACCCAGAAGCCTCAAGTACTTGGAAACTTATCCCAAGAAAACCATTCAAAACCTATCGCTACACAGATTGATCTATAGATTCAACACCATTCCTATGAAAATATACAAATAGCTATACTGCAAGCTGAAAACAACAGAAACGGGCTTTTTTAAAGAAACTGACAAGCTAATTCTAACACATGGAAATTCAAAAGACTCAGACTAGCCAAAACAATCTTGAAAAAGAACAAAGTTAGAGTACTCATATTTTCCAACATCAAAACTAGCTACACAGCTACAGTAATCAAAATTGTGGGGTACTTGCATAAGGAAAGATGCATAGATAGAAGAAAACTCAGAGTTCACCAATAATCCTCACATTTATGATCAATTGATTTTCAACAAGAGTGCCAAGACAGTTCAATGAAGGAAAGAATATTCTTTTCAACCAACAGAGCTTGAACAACTGAACATCCACATGCAACAGAATAAAGTTGGATGCCTACCTCACACCAAGTACAAAAATAACTCAAAATGGATCAAAAACAGTATGGGTGCTAAAATTCTTAAAAAGTATGTATAGATCTTGGTGACTTTGAATTAGGCAGTAGTTTTTTAGATATGACACCAAAAGCACAACTAACAAAGGAAAAAATAGAGAAGTAGAACTCCATTACAATTAAAAACTTTTGTGTTTCAAAGGACACCATCAAGAAATTGAAGAGACCACCCACAGAATGAGAGAAAATTTCTGCAAATCATACATCTGATAAGGGACTTATATATATAATATATTAAAATATTTTTATAACTCATTAAGAAGATAATCCAATTACAAAATGAGCCTTTCTCAGTAGGCCTTTCTCCAGAAGAGATATACAAATGGCCAAGAAGCACATAAAAAAATGTTCAACATAACTAGCCATCAGAAAATATAAAACAAAATCACAAAAAGAGACCACTTCACAACCACTTAAGACAGACAATAACAAGTGTTGGTGAAGATGTGGAGAAATTGGAACTTGCCTATACTGCTGCTGGGAGTGTAAAACAGTGCAGCTCCTTTGAAACGTAGTTTAGGCCAGACTCAGTGGCTCAGCCTGTAATTCCAGCACTTTGGGAGGCTGAGGCAAGTGGATTGCCTGAGCCCACAGGTTTGAGACCAGCCCGGGCAACTTGGCAAGACCTCGTCTCTACAATAGATCAAAAATTAGCTAGGCGTGGAAGTGCACGCCTGTAAATATATAAAATATATACATAAAATATATCTGTAAAAGGTGCTTATATACATGCTTTTCCAGTGTGGCATTGTGGTTAAAAGCATGGCTGGAGTAAGACTTGTGTGTGTGTTGTAGTTATTTCCCCAATTCTAGAAGCATGACTTTGGCTAAAATCTTTAACTCCTAAAGTAGTTACTGTGCCTCATTTTTCTCATCTATAAAATGGGTATAATAATATTTATCTCTAGACCAGGCACAGTGGCTCACACCTGTAATCCCAGCACTTTGGGAGGCAAAGGCGGAAGAATTACTTGAGCCCAGAAGTTGAAGACTAGCTTGGACAACATAGTGAGATCTCATCTGTACAAATAAAAAAAATTAGCCAGGCATGATGTCACAAGCCTGTAGTCCCACCTATTCAGGAGGCTGAGGTAGAAGGATAACCTAAGCCCAGGAGGCTGAGGCTGTGGTGAGTCATGATTATACCACTGCACTCCAGTCTGGGTGAGAGTGAAACCCAAACTCTAAAAAAAAAAAAAAAAAAAATTCATCTCTAAAGAGGGGTCTTCTGGAGATTAAATGAAATCAAGTATGTAAAACATTTATGACAAAGGCCAGCATACAGTAAACATATGCAATGTGTTATGAATATTAGCTAATACTTATAGTAATAAACAACAAAAAGCAATTGAATGCCCAAATGTAAGGAGACCATCAAGAAAATAAAAATATGCTACACAATGGGATCTACTTGTTTCATTAAAATAAGATATGGCAGGTGCCATGGTTCATACCTGTAATGCCAGCCCTCTGGGAGGCTGAGGCCAGAAAATCACTTAAGGGCCAGGAATTTGGGACCAGCCGGGCAACACAGTGAGACCTCGTCTCTACAAACATTTTTTTAAAATTAGCTAGGTGTGGTGGGACACAACTGTAGTCCCAGTTACTCAGGAGGCTGAGGCAGAAGGACAGCTTAAGCCCTGGAGTTCCAGAATACAGTGAGCTATGATCATGCCATTGTACTCCAGCCTGGGTGACAGAGTAAGACCTCGACTCAAATAAAATGAAATAAAAAATAAAACAAGTTAAGTTATACACAAAAACAAGGAAACTCAAATACCCAAGATTTTTCCAGCGCTATTTAATGACTGATGGGCACGTAAAGAACCTCAAAGCACTTCAGCATCCTGAAGATGCTTCTGATTCATCAGTGATTCACTTCTGCTTGGCATTGTTCAGTGGTCAGAACATTCGGCCACATTTGAATCCTGTGCACTCTAATTTGCAGTCTTTCTGGTTCTCTTTTCTTGTTTGCACTAAGTGCTAACAACGGGCACATTATTGCACTTGTATTCCCTGGGCATCTTTTGATTTTTTTCCCCCCCTTTTGCTTCTGGGTCTTGCGCCAAGCTTGGCTTCAGCATACCAGAGGAAGGACTAAATACAAACTATAGCTGGTTTTACTGTTCCATTTCTGCATGAACCAATTCAGCAGGGAGTACCATTCTAAGAGAAAGGGACATTTTGCTCATTTACATACCACTACCCAGAATACTCTGCAAACTCCTTGGAGAACCTAGCCAGACATACAACAAAAGCAGTGGGATTTATTCATGGGTGCACAGGAAGGCATCCTAAAATGTTTCCGAAGAAGGATATACCTAAAAAATATCTAAAAGTATACCTGGAGGAAGAAAAGTCATTGTGATGAGTGGTACTAAAGGATGACTCACGTGTGTCCACTGTTTCTTGAATTGGGATGAAGCCCACAGGCAGCGTGTCCTTGATGTCAATGAGCTTCATATCCACTAACACATTCCCCAAATGACTCTTGGGAAGAAAGGAAAGAAATACAGACTATTAATCTGAGCATGCCCATGGTAAATTTGCCATTTTGTCTTAAAGATGCATATTTAACACAATGATTCGTGCAGATTTATGACAGCAGGTTAATTAGAGTAGGTGACACTTATTGTCCCCTAGTGGTTATACAGGGACTCGGGTGGCCGCCGGGAAGGAGTTTCATCCGCAGACCCTCAAAGCCATTCACTTGATGTGGCCTTGGTTAGACGGATGAGCAACTCAGGAGTCACTTTAGACATAACCCAGCAGAGGGCAGCTGTGCACACATGTACCGGGATCAGGCTGCCACTTGGCCCTGAGCATCAGATCTCAGGGCCAGCAGGTTTTATTTAATAAGAGCACATTCCTGGGGCACTGGTTGTGGAGGAAAGCTGCATCTAAACCTAACAGGGAACCAATCACACTCCTAAGTGATCACCAGCCTGCATACCAGTACACATTCCAGTTGCTAGATGCAGTTTGCAAAATCCTGAGAAATAAACTAATACAGAGTGAAAGCCCTGCTGCCTTGACATTACACATCTTTTAAAATGACGCACACAAGGGCCTCCTAAAATTTCTATTTCGTGGTAGTATATGGGGTCCACAGTGCACAGTTTCTGTAACTGGTGTAAAAATATCTTTTGAAGACAGTACACCATTCTGTAATTGCGAGAGAGAATTATTTGCAAACACATCAGCACTTGCAGCCGGCACTTCAAGCTGGAAATGAGCTCTAAAGACATCACCCTACAACTTAAATATGTGGAGGCCACCTTGGAGATTTCATTAAAATCTTCAGAGTCATTTGAAGCTTAGTTCCCCCCATCTAGTCAGAACCAGTTAAGGAAAGAATTATGGATTCTGATCCCAAATCTCTCCTGTTAGGATAATAGCAATGGATGTTGCAAGCCCATTTTGCAGAAGCACCTTTTCACCCAATGCCTGACAGACATAAGCACACTCCCAGTTTACTTGTTCTGCCTCCCTGGACAAACATCTAGTAGGTCAGCCACCACTTTGCCCTGGGCAGCAATGTCTCAGGCCATTTTCCTGTCTTGTTTAGAGAAGACAGGCTTCTACCACCATCTCTGTGCACGAGGAGCCAAGATCCCTACTGCCACTACCCTGTGCCACCACCGCACTATGTTTGAGAGCCAAGCAGGGGGTTCCTACCATCTAAACTGTGCTATATTCCCTCTTGGCATTTTCTTTTTTCCATTCTATCAATACATAATTGTGTTTTTGTGAGGTTATTTGTTTAATATCTGTCTCCTCACTAGAGTTTAAGAACCACAGGGGCCAAAAATATCTCTGCTCCAACTGTAAATTTGTAAGCCTAGCATTGTTTCTGTCACATAACAGGTGCTCAATAATTATTTTCCGAATGAATTAATTTTTCTGGCACATTTTCAGCTAGGTGGGCCACTAAGAAATCAAATTGGATTTGCTTGGATGGTAAACCTAAACTATATCAATACAAATATTGAAAGTATATTTAATAAATATACTATGAGCCAAAGTACACAAATGAAATAAATTATTAGAATTTAATAGAGCTGGGCTCGGTGGCTCAGCCTGTAATCCCGCGCTTTGGGAGGCTGAGGTGAGTGGATTGCCTAAGCCCGCAGGTTCGAGACCAGCCTAGGCAACTTGGCAAGACCTCATCTCTACAATAAATAAAAAACTAGCCAGGCATGGTAGCGTGCACCTGTAGTTCCAGTTACTTGGAAGGCTGAGGCGGAAGGATCACCAGAGCCCAGCAGATTGAGGCTGCAGTGGCCAGGAGCAGCCACTGCATTCCAGTCTGGGCAACAGAGTGAGGCTCCAACTCAAAAAAAAAAGAATTAGGAAGGTCAAGGTGCAAGTATAACCTATGACCAGTGTTTTTATGGCACTGACATTCTAAAACTGTTTCCTTCTCTCAGAACTACTGTATTTGCCAGCAATTTAATATTCCAGCATTTCAGATAGCTGGGCCTCAGGAAGACCACGTGCAGTGCAGCACACTGAGTGGAAAGCAGAACCCACCCCCCCCAACACAGGATAAATCTCTGACCGCATAGGAAGGGTTTGAACCGTTAACCTAACTCACAAACATCAGATGCTTTCAGAGTCACCTGATCTAATCTATCATAATTTTTTTTTCATGGCAGTTGCCTTTCCATGTCATCACTGCTTTCTGCATTGAGAAATTAACAACTGGGCATGTTTTCCTGCTCTGTAGATGGATGGGCATTCATCAATATCCTTCTCAAATGTCTTCTACTTGACAAGTTGAGTTTTACAGAAGTCAACTGCAAACCACTTAGCAACCTCACCCTCCATACATGCTACAAATGTCCCTGATCGTAAAACCTGAACATCAGTAGTACAGCCATTTTTAAAAAGGCATCAAAAAACCCTTCCATGCATACAAAACAGGAGGCTGCACTGTCAGAGCTCCCCACAGCCTAAGTGTAGTCCCTCCTCACACGGGCTGCTGCTGTACTGGGTTTAATACAGTAGGTCTGCGACACCATTAATTTTGCCTGTTCCTCTCCCTTCCCCCATCCGTGCTCTCTTTCATTTCCTCCTCATAAATATGAAGAACGTATTCCCAATCCTTGTTGAGCAAATGATTCATGCCAAAAGCCCAATATGCACTGACTCAGGGTATTTATATTGTCTCTGGTAGCCAGTATTTGCTAGTATACTGTAATTATTTTTGACAACCTTGCATTTAAGGTAGCCACAGATAACCAACTTAATATTCAAATGTTCATAAATCCTTCTGTTTAATATCCTCCCTACCTAATCTATGTACATTATTATTACAGGTAATGCAGAAAGTACAGGGCATGAAAAGTACAATTAATCTCGATCCTTCCCCAAGAAGCAATGTCACTCCAAAGCCAGGTTTCTGTATTAATAGCATTGTTGGGGGAAAGGAATTTAGGTTCCAAGGAGTCTCCCAAAACTCCTACAGTGGGAGTCTCAACTCACCTAATTAAAAATCTGTCCGGTCTTGGGATCCCACATGCCTGCTTTACAATTATAAAAAATTATGCTCTGCAAAGTCTTGTTCAAGCTGCAGGACCAGGGCAGACTGGCGGTAACAGATTAAAATATCTTGATTCCTACTCCACTCCCTGGACTGGCAAGCGGGCCCCTGCCATCCCCTGGGACTCAATTGTTTGGATTCCATTTCTGAAAACAATATGCACCTATTTCCCATACTACTTTAAAAGCAAAGCAGAGCTTCTTCCACTGTCTGTGTCCTTTTCCTACATTGCTTCATCACACCCAGTAAGTAGCTGTTTAATGTTCAACACATGTTGACAAAACCAGTGCATTTTCTATAATACTTACCACCCATGACACCCAAAACTAACAAGCCCCAGTGACTTCTCTTTGTCACATTCAGACTTGTCACTGTCCCCCACTCCAAGAGGTGCAGGGACTCTTCTGGCCTAGATTACCAACACCCCACAGCCTTCAGGGGAAAATGCAACAAAAACAAAATGAAAAATGATCACAGAAATCATGGTTATCCTCCGAGGCCATTTTTAACTGAAGGCTCTTTGGTAAAAAAAGGTGATCTCTAAGTGGGGATCAGGAAACCACCAAGTGGAGAGAGGGTGTGAACAGTTTGTGCAAACCCTCGGGCACTCCTTCTGAGGGTCCTAAGCTGTAGCAAGTACTCTGACCCTCTGCAGAAAGCAGTAGGCTGTGAATAGAACAGAGGTGACAAAAGCTAAAAAGAGAAATAGTCTCAAAAACAGTTACAGTAAGCTTCAGGGACAAAGGGGCTGGGAGACTGCACTGTGTGGGTGCAGGTGGGAAGGATGGGCCCAACATCGGGAAGGCAACATGGCCTTCAGACCTGCTCCGTGGTGTCTCCTCAGGCTGCACAGTGGGCCAATGGGCCCACACAGACTCACTATAAGCTCACAGTACAGTTGTCCAGTCTCTAGACCAGCTGCCACCTTCCAGGTATTTAAAAAACATTCAAAAGCCTATACTGAAAAGATTTTCAGTGTTCAGTGACAGACCTTTCCCTAACTCCATTATAAACTCTGTATTTTGCAATGAGTATATATCGCTCTTATAATTAGGGGGGAAAAATTAAAGCAATGATCTCTCCCCTCATCCTGAATACATCCAGAATTCTCCTAACAAAGAATTATCAACAAACAGGAACAGTGGTGGAGAAGTGTGCAAGCCAGAGAGCCATGCAATGGTTCAGAGAACACTGAGAGGATATGAGGGCCCAGTGATGGGACCCTATGCCTATGGGGCCACGTGATGGAGAGAAGGACTGCTACCTTTCCCCTTTTATGCTTTTGAGTGCGGGTGTTTGAAGTTGTGTTTTTTAAACCACAAACATTTATTGCTATTATAATAAAATTTATGAAAATAAATGAATAACAACACTTCCAAAAATAAATATTTACATTAGAAAGAAACAATAACATTTAGGCCAAAAATAAAATCTCAGCCCTGAGAATGAAACTCTGAAGTGGAGACCTGGGACTGGAGAAGAGAGGTGACCTTGGTTAAATAAGCATATCAACTCTTGGATCTCAGTTTCTGCAATGGAAAGGAAATAATACTTGGAGAGATTGAGGATAGAATGAGGTACATCTGCAGAGTGCCTAGGACAGGCCTCACATACAGCAGATACTCACTAAAGCTATTTCCCTTTTTTCTAAGTTGCCCATTAGAAGACCTCATTAGAAAAGCCTTTAGTAAATGTCTTTAAAGTTTCCTAATTTATGAGCACAAGTATTAAAAAACGGCATTCTAAGAGAAATCTGCATAAGTGGATACTTACCTACAAAAATAATGAAATGTGATATGTCACAAAGAGACTCGGAGAAAGAAAAAGTCACTTTGGAAACAGGGCCATTTCTGTGGGTATGGGGATCATGTGGGTGCTCCTCTGAGCCATGCTGCCTTTTGTTGGCCAGCATTAAATCCAGCTCTACTGGAAAGCTCTCACATCCGCACTACCCCATGATTTGTTGCTTGGAGGAAAGGTAGGCAAATGAGAACTGTGAGAGAAATTTCCTGGTTTCCTTTTGAGAACACATTTTAATGGAATTCACTGTACACTTGGGTACGTGGTTAATAATACTGTTAATAAATGAAACACAGTGCTAGCTGCTGATTCCACCCAGTTCACTAAAACCACAGATAAATTAATATGGCAATGAAAATAAACCACAACAAAAAAAAATGAGGAAATTCCAAACAGGAATGTAAATTACTCGTGCTCACTCAGCAAACGGAAACCACTACTAGACTTACATTTTCTTTGGAAAATGATCTTGTGAAACACAGGTATCTGGTAACCTTGGATTTAAATAAGCCGTCTTTCCAGAGGTCAGCATCCACACCATCTGCCGTCTGTGCCACCTACACCGAAGAGACAGAGAAAAGAATCGCAGGTAAGGCAGGATGGAGCTATGGCACACGGGAACTGCTTCCTCCATGCCCGTTCCAATTAACACTGGCCCAGACTCTCATGGCATCTCATTAGTTCATCTCACTAGGAACAGGGATAAGAATTTCCAAAAGGGGAAAAGGCAATGTGTGAAAAATACAACTTCTAAAAATACTGTCCCTGGGGAAGCCTTTGATTAAAGACACCCTGACAAAAACAGTTCTAATGAGAAAAGAGCAACTTTTGTTGTAATGGACCAAGAAGGGATTGGATAAGTCAGCACATTAAGCTGTTCATTACCACTTACTGGGGGGATGGTGCAGGGTGAAGAAAAAAGTACAATGGGGTATGAAATGCCACCTAAGAGGGGCACCGCCTGTGGTAAGGGTGACATAGCCTCCTGTTCTAGGGCCTGGAGCCACCCAGGTGCTTTGGTCAATGGGATTCTATTAGGGAAAGAGGCAGGAGGTCAGGAAATTTTAGGTTATACTGCTGCTTCTTGGTACAAGCCCTGAAAGTGGTATTTAAGGTCAGAAACTGGATCATGATAGAAAAATAAAAGAAGACTCAATTCTGTGTTTGTAGTCTCACTAAGAAGCCATTTTCTCATCCAACACTGTAGAAATTCTCCTCCAGGAAACACCTGAAGATGAAGCCAGTCTTGATCTGAGTTGCGAAGGACCTGTGCACTAGACTGAGGTTGGGCTAGAAGGACATAAGTATGAAGGGCTAGGCTTTGTGGGAGCCAGTTCTCAAAGTGATTGGAAAGGAGGAGAAAAAGTCTAGAAGAGGCTGGTGCTTTCTTCCTATTTCTTTCCAGACTACTCACTTTCTGTACTCACTCAGCATGAGAATGTTAATCAACCTTTCATGCACCACAAAGAGAGGGCATCCAGGAAGACTGAGGGAAGAGCACCACATCTGGGGATGAACTCTGCAGGGAGTCTTTGAGCAGCTTGCTTTCTGACTTCTGGGTTGTCCTTTTGAGCTACAGTCTTTAGGACCCAGTCCCTGATCTGACAAGCTCCCAACCATTCTGACAAACTGCTGGAAGTACCTCCATTCTTCACACAAAAACTGCTTTGATTCAGTCCCATCCAGGGCACTTACTGCCATACAGCACGTGGTCAGCCTCTGACTGTCACGTGCCAGGGCGGGGGCAGGGCTGGGACCCCAGCCAAGTGGGTGCAGGCTCCCCAACACATTCCCAGAGCCCACTACAACATGTCCTCTGAGACTGCCTCAGAAAAGCCAAGAGGCCAGCAGACCAAAAAAAAAAAAGCTTGTGTTTCAAACTGAACAATTATACATTAAGAAATATAACAACAGGAAAAGAAAGGCCCTTATGCTGAATATGCAAATCTATTTGACCTGAAAGCTGAAGGAAGAACAGTATGGGGAAAATTTTAGGAACTGTTTGTTCCAAATATGTCACACACACCCCCACCCCCGACAGAAACATGATGGAACAGGGATCAGGCCTCATCAGCATTTTCCCCATAACAGTTGCACATAAAAGTTCTACAAAAACATGGGATTTAAGGTAGTGGACTCAGCTTCTCCACCACCAAGGAACCCTTGTTCTTGTTTTCTCCATGGATTTCATGTTTTAAAAGATTTCTGTCTCCCCAACTGTACTGTTTACTGTATTTCATCAATTCTAGGATGCAGTCATTTGGGGAATCACTCATAAATTTAAGGAACACCCCTTCACACAAAAATAGAAATGGTAGCATATCAAAACATACATGTCTATTTTTAAAATGAATCCCAATTTCAGAACCATTAAAATGTAAAAATAAAAGATGCTCTAAGAACAAGGGAATAAAGGAAATTGCAAGGTCTATCTATAATAAATGAGTAATTTCTGATAAACTTTAAAAAATAGAGTCTGTCTACAGAACACTCCAAGGCTTCTTTGGTAGACAGAGAGCTGTGTCTTTAATCTTCCACCGGAAAAGGAGGGTAGCCTAGGAGGGCTTGCCTAGATACATGGAAATTCCACTGGAGAGTGCTGCACATAGTAACCCATGGTTACTGTTTCCAGAATTTGCAAATGTTGATTCTCTCCACCTACCCCACTGCTAGAATTTTCCTTTTTTCTGAGTGAGAAGACATCTTGATATGAAAATGTAATGGGAAAAAGCCTGCAGTGTGGGTTGGTCCCTCAGTGTGAGCATCCCTTCTTGGTTCTGGCAGTTAGAGCCCTCCCACCCTTGTCTGAGAAGCATTAAAAAGGGAAAACCAGAGGCCCAGCTTTGCCCTGAGGCCAAAACTCATTTGCAATGAAAGTATACAACAGCAGCATGAGGGAGCCTGTCCTCCTACAGCAGCCCAGGGGAGGTGAGGGGAGAAGAGAGAAAGAGAGAACCTCCAACCCCCAGGGAAGGTGGTGCTGGGCAGAAAGCAGAGGTTCTGGAACTGGGTCTCAGGTTGGATAATGCAGGGACCAACAGCACCAGAAACTGGGTCAAGAAGTGGAATATGGGACCCTGGCTCCTCAGGAACACTGGGGGAGCAGCCTGCCCTGTCCCTAGAAACTTCTTCCCAGCGTAGTCATGTACCCAGAAGCTTCTTCCCAGCCCAGTCACATAAAGGTGCTCAATAACCTAAATTCTTCTCATACCAAGTCAGTTGAGCTGATGATCTACATGATAAATAATCTGTGAAGCAGGTGGGTCTGCAGTCACAGTGCAAAGAGGAGCCCCCAAGACTGATTCGAGGCAGAGTCTGACCTGCGTCCACATCCTCCTGAGGCACCCTTCAGAAGATCACAAACTCGGCAGCCAGCCTCAATTCCCAGGATTAGGAAGGCTGGGGCAGGTGGAGTGTAGGGTGGATGACCAAATGCTATACCTGCAGCACAGGCAGCATGGAATTCAGAGGCATACCTGAACTTGAGACCCAATGGCTTAAACAAATCCTGTGCTCCTCTGCGAAGTGGACATGTTGCCCTTCCCTGCAGGGGTCACTGTCAGGGTCAGAAGAGACTCTGCACATGCAAAGTGCCCTCCTCAGCGTGAGCACTCACAAGGACATGCTAACATTTCTAAACTAAAAATGAGGACATTGAACCAAGTCTTTAAAGTGATGTCAGGCTACATCAGATTGCAAAAGATCTCAACTGTCCCACAGAGCTCAGCACCAAGCTCTGCAACTATAACTGGCCTTTCAAACACAAATGGCATCCTTGTTCACCCTCCCTCTGCTATCCTTCCCTGGACTATAAGCTTCACAAGGACAAGGGCAGTGCCCGTTCTGGTTGTCATGTTATCATTGTGCCAAGCACAGGATATGGGTTCAATCAAACCTTGTTGAAGGAATGAATGAACAATTCAACTACTCAGAGCAGTGTGAAAAGCCACATTCCCTGCCAGTTACCCAAGTAAGGTCATAAGTATTTTAAAAATGAAATTTCCAGGATTTAATCCATTGAGCTAAGTGTATCCCCTTCAAAATCACCACTCTGTGAGGTGCATACCATTTCAACACTGGGGACACTTATTCTTTTGGTTACTGTGTGAGTCCCCTGCCTTGTTCCCAAGATAAGTTGATGTGTCCAATGCTGCTGCCGACTGCAGAAACTCCAGAGACTGCTATGGGGGCTCATATATACACGTGGACACATGCACACACACTCACACCCTTAGACATACACTCTTACACCTCTTCCCGGGTGCAGGAGCTGTCTCATAGGTGGAGGCGGAGGTGGGCCCTATAACCAGTCAGGGCAGATAGTAAGCATGAGTGTATTGCTCTTGCCTGCCAACATTCTTCTAAAATAACAATCAGGTGGAGAAAGTAGGAACCTGTTACAACGAAGAGCAAGAGAGTACAACACACCAAGAGCTGTCAACAAACACCTGAAGGTATAGAAAGAGGAAGGTCGGATTTAGCCAAGCGGAGGAGGTGCGATCTAAGGGCCTGTGGGGGCTGATGCTGAGTGAGGCTGATTCACTGCTCAGAGCCCCAGGGCCCAGAATCACCAGATACCACCGGAGTGGGAGGGGACAATGGGAGTGAGTAGCATTCAGAGTTAAATTGGGCAGACTGAAACAAGGTCCGCAAACAAAGAGGTTAGACTCACAGATCCCCACCCCCACTTCAAGTGTATTTTCTACAAAAAGGACGCCAGTAAGCCTTAGGATTCCAGAACTTTAGCTGGCAGGGAAGGAGGTACAACTCCAGAGTGAAAACAGTGTAAGGATGTACACTGAATGGTGGGCCTCCCCTGCTACCCTGATCATCCTCCTTCCTACTTCCAGACTTCTCCCCTGAATGCTAGACACTGAAGGCTTTGTCTTGGGAGACTGCCAGGGGTGGGTCAGCCCACAGCCCAGGGTCTTTTATTACAAAGGCCAGCTCCCTGCTCATCACCCCACTGTGCAGCCCACCAGCCAGCAGGCTCCTCCACACACAGAGCTCCTGCCCATGAGCCAGTGCCTTGATCTCAAACACCAGCCAACAAGAAAGAATCACCAAACACCGGGGAAAGGCTGGAACATGAAAGGAGGTTCTGAAATAGAAAAAAAAAAGGCAGCTTCAAGGGAGCACAGAGAATAGGAGGAAACAATGAAAGCTCAGGAACGGATAACCAAGCCTGTAATTAAAATCTGCAAAGAGGCGAGTAAATATATTGCAAACACCAAGTAAGAACAGAATATTATAAAAACTAAAAAAAATTTTTAAAATAAAATAAACAAATTTGAGGACAATATAAAGAGATTAGAAATAGAAAAGTTATAGCTAAAGTTAAAAATTTTTTTTAAATACCAGAAAAGAAAACTAAGGAAATCTTCCAGAAGGTAAAATACAAAGATGAAGAGATAAATTATAGGAAAGAAAAACTAAGAAAACTGAAGGACCAATACAACACCCAACTAACAAAGTTCCAATAAGAACTTTAAGGAAAAAAAAAATGGAGCAGGGAGGAGTCTCTGCATCAAAGAGGTCCTGAGTGTTCCAGCACAGCAAGTGAGAAAGACCCATCCCAAAGTGAAATAACAGTGAATACCATCAAACCAGAGATGAAGAAACCACCTTAATAACAGAGAAATAGCAGGTACCATAGAAAGGACCGGGAATCATCCTGCATCAGACTTCTCAACTGCAACACTGGAAACCAAAAAACAAGACAACAAGATCTTCAAACTTCTGGGGAATTCTGGTACGCTGCAACTAAACCAACTATTGATTAAGTGTGAGGGTAAAATAAAGACCTCTGCAGAAGTGCAAGGACTTAAAAAAGTTTATCTCCCAGGGGTCCTTTCTGAAGAAGCTATTGGAGGATGCACCAGCAAAACTGGGTTTTAAATCAATAAAGAGGAAACCATAAACTCCAGGAAATGGAGTCCACCCAGAGTAGCAGCCAGGAGACAGCAGCATACCCAGGCCTCACCAGAGGAAAGGAGGAGAAGCCATGGTAGCAGTCTCTGGGGCAGGAAAGATGTGGAAGGGAGAGGGTTAGGAACTGTCCTTAAGCTGTACTTGCGTATACTCAGAAGAAACAGAATGGGCATGTGACATGGGCTGGAACATTTAGAAAAATAAAAACCATGCGCATAAAGCTATTAAAAATAATTTATTAATCAATTCAAAAATTAAAAAGAAATTTTTAAAGATTCAATGTAAAAATCAATAGGCAATTAGACAACTCAGCATATGAAAGACATAAGTTTGATTAATTCTAAAGAAAATAAAAAGTTGTACAAGAAAGAACATATACTCCTAGTACATTATTTGATTCAGTGGTACCCAATGTTAGCACTGTCATAATGTAGAAACACTGAGCATTAAATTACCAAAAGTTGTGACATTGCCTTATGGGGTAAGTAAAGTACCCAGGAAAACTTAGAAAAACTATATTTGCTGTGAACCCCTACCTCACGTCTGCTGCACGTTTGATATATAAACTCTTAGCTCACGTTTGATATATAAACTCTTAGCTCACATTTGAGATATTATATAAATTCTTAGCTCACGTTTAAAATGATATACAAATTCCTACCTCACATTTACTGA
>CAUYQG010070060.1:0-11943 GCA_963574415.1 Tarsius wallacei
GTTCCAGCTACTTGGAAGGCTGAGGCGGAAGGATCGCCGGAGCCCAGCAGGTCGAGGCTGCGGTGGCCGGGAGCGGCCACTGCACTCCAGTCTGGGCGACAGAGTGAGACTCCAACTCAAAAAAAAAAAAAATAAAATAAAATAAAATTTAGAAAATCACATATTACACTCATTTTAGCATTGAGTGGCATTTAGGAGACAGATTTATTATCCAGTTATGCTATAACTTTCCTGAAGTCTCATTTTAGGTGACTTTGGGTTTTTTTTTCATTTGTAAGTTAAGAAGCCTACACTTCCTGATGTCAGGATCCTTTCTGGCTCTCAAGGTCTTGGCCCTGCAGACTAGACGGCAGGCCTCCTGGCATCCATCGTCCGGTGCATTTTTACCATTACTCAGGATACCTTCCACAGACCTGCATCACAGCCACCCCAGGAGAACAGAGCTGGGATGCAGCCAGTGAATGTGACTCTTCCTCCTTCCTCAGGCGGGAGAGCTGTCTGTCAAGCTGGATCCCTACATCCGCACTCAGAGGAGACACTGGGACGGAGAGTCCGCTGAGACCCACATCTGGCCCTTGATCAAATATGTGGAAGTAACTCTTCCCAAATCTGAGCTGATCCCAGAAGGGGTCGTGCTGGTGGACATCCCCGGCACAGGCGACTTCAACAGCAAGAGGGACGAGATGTGGAAAAAGGTGATTGCCTCCCTAGGTTTCATTCTCTTCCTTCAACTCCTGCGCCTTTCTAAGGCAACAAAGATGGCTGGGCTTCCAGCTTAGGGGATTTTCTGAGTTCACTGGAATGAATTCTACTTTCTGTATTCTAAACCTCGGGGCAGTGGCAGGAGGTGGGTGGTCAGAGAAGGTGGGAGAGAGGATCATGGGGCAGGCTCGTGTCCGAACAAGAGTGTGCGATGTGCGTGAGGGCCAGCGATAGAGTGGCCTGAGAGTCAGCAGAGTCCACAAGGACAGGGTGGGCGAGTGATGGGGAGAGGAAGAAGGGGCGTGGTGGGCCGTGGGCGCAGTGGTGCATAGGATGGGAACACAGGACAGGGGCTGGAGAGGGGGAGGAAGGACCAGTGTCACCGAGTCATGAGCCGCACAGAAGCTTCTGGAGAATCCAGTTCTTTAAGCTCTGCAGATTTGTGCTGGATGAACCACTGTGGGCCGGGCAGCCTTGTCAACATAGTTTCCAATCACGACCTAGCGCAGGATGAGCGCTTACAGATACTAGCCTCTGTCCTGATTGTACTGGTGAAGAAATGGAGGCTCAGAGGGGAAGTAACTTGCCCAAGACTACACAGCTTGTGAGCAGCAGAGTTTGAACTGGAGAGCAGGTGTCTTAACTTCTCAGCCAGCCTCCGTCTACCACCCCTCTGTCCAGAACAACCCCGTATCCGCTTCCGTTAAGATGAAGGCCCGGCCGTGTGAGGCTTCGTTTCCGCAGGGTCTAAGCTCTTGAGTGGATTCACCGACCTCAGCTAGTTCCAGGCCTGGCCAAGGGAACGACAGCCGAGGGAGGTGGCCAGGCCCCTTACCGGATGGAGCTGTGGCTGCAGCCAGTTCAGATACGCTGGGCAGCGTATCAGAGCCGGCCCGTTGGCTCGAGGACAGGCTCTGAAGAGGTCGGCTGAAGGGAAGGGAGTGTTCCCGACGCCTCCGCATTCTTGTGGTTTTGCGATATCCTCTCACAAGGAGTTACTCAAGTCTTTC
Organism: Tarsius wallacei; assembly: GCA_963574415.1. Classification (NCBI taxonomy): domain Eukaryota; kingdom Metazoa; phylum Chordata; class Mammalia; order Primates; family Tarsiidae; genus Tarsius; species Tarsius wallacei. The sequence continues at coordinate 1,713 of CAUYQG010070060.1, forward strand.
CTCTCTGCAGGGAGAACAGAGCACAGTGGCCCTTCCCTTCGCTCAGGCTGCCAGCTTTGCCTTCCCTAAAACTTCGGTGTCCCTGGTCTGCCACTTAGAAGTCGTGATCCGAGGCAGGTCACCTAACTCCTAGGCCCATGCTCATCATGGGGGTGGGGACGGGGACGCCATCCCATCCACTCCTAGTTTCAGTCATTTTTGTTTTATAGAAATACTTTTCTGTTTTTCTGCGACCCTAACGTCACCAAATCCTGGCAGTCAGAAGCTTTGCGTGGGGCCTGAAACAACTCCTGCAATCTTTATGATTGCAGTCTTTTTCTCATAGTAATACACGTTTATTAAGCACCTGTAGTTTACCAAGACCATGGGGAATACAGAGGTGACAGAGGTCCCGCCCTTGAGGAGCTCCCGGCCTGGTGTCCTTAAAGCCTTCCACAGCCTGATTGACAGTTCACTGCCTACTGTTTGTTTTTTTTTTGAGTTGGAGTCTCACTCTCGCCCAGACTGGAGTGCAGCAGCCGCTCCCGGCCACCGCAGCCTCGACCCGCTGGGCTCCGGCGATCCTTCCGCCTCAGCCTTCCGAGTAGCCAGAACTACAGGCGCGCGCTACCTCGCCCGGCTACACTGCCTACTGTTGACCCTTCAGAGCCCAAAGCTTCCCTGAGTTGACTGTAGTTTGGAAGTGGAAGGGCGGTGATGGCTTTTGCTTTCTTGCCTGATCTAAGTCCTTTCATGCATACAGGAGGTCCAGATTCATAGAACCGTGGCCCTGGGCTAATCACAACATTTTTCCTGTTAACTAATAACTGGTAATTTCATGTTCCTCAACCTTTGCAACTAGCATTGTGTGGTTTCTGGCCATGTGCTGGAACACACAGTGGCAAATATCAAAACGATGCCACGAGGTGACAGCTTTGGGGTAGATGCACCACTAAAATTAGCTCTGGAAGAACAATACTTTTCCCCCCGAGGAAAACTGAGGGAAAGCAAGCCGGTGATGGATCTGAGTCTGGAGGGCTGATTTGCTGACTCCTCTCAGTCACTGATGCCACTCACTTCCATGAAGCCTCATGGATGAGCACTGGGCTTGAGGTGATGTGGATTCCAAGACGAAAGGAAAGGAGCCGACAGCCCCTTCGCATCAGGGGCAGAGAGCAGACTCACTGCAGTCGCTCTGGGAGGAGCTGGTGGGTGGTCCAGGTGTTAGAGGATGCAGAGGAGGGGCGGCCAGCACATTCTCGGGGGTTCTCCGCAGAGTCTTGAAGGACAAGTGGAAGCTAGGCAGAGGCTGTGGCAAATGCAAAGTCCCTGAGTGTTGACAGATCAAAGTACGAGTCGCTCAGTCTGTCTGGTGCACAGAGTGCAGTGGGGAGTGGTGAGAGGTGGAACTGAGGGGGGAGGGGCGTCAGTGATGCATGAAGGAACTAGTCCTCCAGAACTGCAGTGCCGTTCATGTGCTGACACTTGCTGTGGTCGTGTTTCGCAGACCATCGACAAGTGCTCCGTGATCTGGGTGATCAGTGACGTAGAGAGAGTTTCTGGGGGAAGAGCCCACGAAGACCTTCTAAATGAGAGCATCAGAGCCTGCCAGCGAGGTTTCTGCAGGGATGTGGCCCTGGTGGTCACCAAGACTGACAAACTACACTTGCCGGAATACCTGAGGTATCATGCTGGGCTCGCAGTGATGGGGGCCTGGCCAGGGACTTTCCTCCATGGGCCCTGACTTACAGAAGTGACAGAGCTTGACTTCATGACCCAGTGGGCATCTTGAGCTTCGGGAAGCAACTGTGGGGGATGAAAAAAAAGGCTGGGTGACTTTCTGGGACATCAGGACCTCTGGGTATGTTGTCTCGGGAATCTGAACATTCCATGGTAGTGTCTTAGCTGCAAACCAGCTGTCCTCCACACGGCTCAAGGTGTCTCAGGTGCAGAGAGCGCCTCCCAGCCTGTGCGATATAGTGGTCCCACCCGCCCCAATAGGTGTGGAAAGTTTGCATGCCCCCACAACTAGGGGTACAGTGTATAATACTATCTGGCAGAGTATAGCTTTGAAGTGTCAGATTCAGTTTCAGATTTGTGCTCTCCTAAGATTTTCAATTCATTTGGAGTGGGTCCTCAAAGTTGGAGAACTTCAGTCAAAAGTAGAAATACTCTCTTAGACTCACATTCTCACCAACAATGAAAAGTAAGCACTTTAGAGCTTCATAGATGCTGATTCCTATTCGCTTCCCCTAGAACCAGGAAGACTGTAACTCATCTTCCATATTGGGGCACTCTTGAGAGTGAGGGGGGTGTTATTAGACCTTAGAGAGGCTCATTGGATAGAAACTGAGCTGTCCTGGGTCCACGAGGTGTACGGTCACGAGACATGACGCCATTGATGCTTCTCAGCTCTAACGAAAACTCCTTCAGCTATCCCCTCCTCCATCTCCCCCATGCCCCTTGAAACTTAAGTCTGACTGCTGTCTTCAGGAATTAACTTGCTCTTAAGGTCTAGGTAGGAGTTTTTGCTTCATTTTTTTCCACTGCAGTTTCTCCCCATTGTACCCCTACCAGAAAATAGTATCTCAAGCTTATCCTTTCCAATGCCAGCACGAAGACTAAACATAATTAAATCTGATTTAGTAAGCGTTAAGTGAATACTGTGGTTCTAGCAAATGCTGCCATTCAGAAGCATGTTGTCTCTGAGCTGACTCTCCAGAAGAGGGTTAACGGTTATACGTGAGGGGCAAGCAAAGTGCTATGGGGACCCAGGGTAAGAGGGCTGCAGCTTTGACTGGGCCAGGGTTGAGAGGGCATTTTGTGGTTAACAAAACGCTGGCTTAACACTGACAAATAAAGCTGCTTTTTTCACCTGGATGCCGGAGGTAGATCAGAGGAGAGCGCATGGGGTGAAAGCAAGAGCTTAGGCAAAGGCACCGAGGCCTGGCAGTGTGTGCTGCTTTTAGGGAAAGTCAAAAGACTGGGGACATGTAATACAAGCTAAGTAACTGTTACATTTTCCCAATTTCGTTTCAGGGAAAGAAAGGTGGGAAAGGTGAGTATGAACCGTTTATTTTTAAATAATACTTTCATGATTAATATTACAATTGACCCTCGAACAACTTGGAGCTTAGGGATGCCAACCCCCTCCCTCAGTCAAAAATCCATGTATAACCTTTGAGACCCTAAAATCTTTTTTTTTTTTGAGTTGGAGTCTCACTCCATTGCCCAGACTGGAGTGCAGTGGCTGCTCCCAGCCACCGCAGCCTCGACCTGCTGGGCTCCAGCGATCCTTCCACTCAGCCTTCCGAGTAGCTGGAACTACAGGCGCGTGCTACCACGCCTGGCTAATTTTTGATTATTGTAGAGATGAGGTCTCGCCAAGTTGCCCAGGCGGGTCTCGAACCCGCGGGCTCAGGCAATCCACTCACCTCAGCCTCCCAAGGCTCAGGATTACAGGCTGAGCCACCGAGCCCGGCTTCTGATACCCTAGAATCTTAACTGAGTGTTAACGGCTAAGAGCCGACTGTTGACCGGAAGCCTTTCCAGTTACATAGTTGATTAATACATGGGTTTGCGTGTTATATGTATTGCACGCTGCATTCTGTATGTAGATTTGACTGTCTGGGCCGAATGAAGATCTGCCCAAAAAATGTGTGTCCCACCACCTCATCAGCATTATAACCCTGGACTCTGTGCGTGTTTTCATTTCTTTCACAATCCAGAAAGCTATTCAAAGTCAGCGAGAGGCTGTTTTAGAAAGAAATGAAACGATAAAACTACGAAGGAATAGAATTCTCAAGGAAAAACTGAAGGTGAGTGAACAGGTTTCCCTGTGTATCTTTCTGCTTCTCAGCCACTGGATTTTGATCTAGTCGTAGCAAGGGCGAAGGCTTTGGATCAGATCATTGCAGCTTGACCCAGTCCTACTGCTTAATTCCTTTGTGACCTTAGACGAGCTACATCACCGCTCTGAGCCTCCATTTTCTCATCTATACATTGGGAGATCATAATATCTACCTCCTGTGATTGTTGGGAGGATTGAATGAGCATGTGGTCTCCTGAAAAGCATGTCTGGGCGAATCCAGTGGGCGGTGTGCCCCAGTGGAGGAATCACGGGGTGCTATGGTTTTAAAGGGGAAAGGTGCCCTGATCACACTGGCAGTAGGACAGGTGGTACTGGGGAGAGGTTCAGGGAGACTTGGCCTCTGAGCAGAATTTTAGGAAGCCAGTAGTCCTTAGTAAGGGGAAGACGTAGAGGCAGGAGGATTCGAGGCAGAGGAAAGAACATAGTTGAAACAGGCTGCCTTGTTTGGTGAACTGTATGCAAGCCGTTTGGAAGGATTCAGAAGAGGGAGTGTGAGAGGGAAGGCAGGGAGAGAAGGCCCAAGCTGCGTTTTTCAATCTTGAGCCTCATTCTGTGGGACTCTTAATGTTTTCTTAAATTATTTTTACAGTTGGTCACCAAAATGGATACAAACATAAAGCTCCTTACTATAATTGTCTTGTACAACTATAAAACTCAAACCAATTTTAAGATAAGATATAAACAAAACAACATAAGGGGTATATCAGAGTAAGTATAATGTGATAGATGACAGTTTTGCTGAAACTAAATCTTCAGTATGGTTCAATTGTAAAAACTCTTGGCTTACGTCCAGTTCTATATTCAATTGCTTTCTGTGTTTTGACTTCAATAATATTGATACAGCAAATGTCTGTTGTACAACATGGAATTGAACATTTTGAAGCTTTTGTTTTTAGTTCAGTATAATTAAGCCTCATATTTAAGCCAAAGTGTTCACCGAGCAATTTTTGAATGCCAGTGTTAATGAGGCAAAACTCAGTACAGCAGGTCTTTCTCTCTTGAATTATTCTTGTTGGCATTAAATAAATATGCACTTTGAGTACCTAATCATATAATCCCCGGAACTGGAAACATAGAAGACTTCAATATATAATTCACAACTATGTTTATTGCTATTAAAAGTGCCAAATGGATTTGTGTGAGAGTCTGGGCAATAACACATCAGCTTGCAGGGTTACCACAGTTCTTACTGCTGTAGTCCAAGTTCTTTTGAGGCTTCCAACCCTCACCTCCAAGTAGTAGGTGATGCCTTAATTCTCCAACCACGTTACTTCACTTTGAATTTTTGTGAAAGCTTCACTTGTGCTACATGCCACCATTTAGAGCAAATTTAACTTGAATCCTAGAAAACATGAGGCAGAAATAGATTACAAGGTAGTCATCCCTATAGCTACGGGTCTGTGTCTATTTTTTTAAATTAGAAAGATGAAAAGGTATCATAAGAAAAATTACATACAGTCCTCTGGGATGATGCTTCTAGTTCTCAGTTTGTAAATACTGTGCATCTTAGCAAGACTGTTTTCTCAGCAGTAGGGAGAATGGATGGTGGGGATGGAGCTAGTGAAGTCAAGATGTAGAGAGACCAGTCAGGAGGCTTATGCTGGAATCTGGGTGGGCAGGGAGAAAAGCCCGAACTGGGCACGGTAAGAAAAGAAAGGAGGCGATGTCCTGGAGCAACATTAGGAAGGCCCAATCCTCAGCTTTATATGTGGGAGGTAACAGAGGACTTGGGTGACTGCTGGATTTTCTGGCTTGAAGCAACTCAGGGGATGGGGGTGACATTCATAAAAACGAAATTCAGGAGGAGCAGGGTCTTTGGGGAGGTAAAAATGAAATAAATGAGTTGAACATACTGAGTTTAATGACTTAGGGGATGTCCTGTAGCTATCTGGCTTTACAGTATGGACCACTGCAAAAAGGCTGATTACAGGTAAAGATTTGGGAGCCATGGGCATAGATAGGGTTGTCCAAAGATAGTCAATGGAGGAAAGTGGGTGGAAGGTTAATCTTGGAACTTTCCAGTGTTTCTAGCAGAGGCATTATTGACATTTTGAGAGGAGTATTATGTAGAACTCTCCTCTGAGTTCTGCAGGATAGTTCATGCCACCCCCTCCACTTTCCAAATGTCAGAAATGTTCCCCAGTGACTGTGACAACCAAGAATGCCCTCAAACCAAATGCCCCCAGTTGAGACTTCTGGATGAATTTATTGGGTAAGAGTACTTTTGGCTGCAAGTAATGGCAACAAGAACAATACGATAGTGTCTGGCACTAACGGGTTTCTCAGGCTAACATAACAAGAAATCAGGAAGGAGTAGTCCAGGGCTGGGGCTGTTCTGGCATCATTAGTGTGCTGCTTTTCTCTTCCTGCCTGGCATCCTAGCATCGCCAAATGGCTGCTGCACCCCAGGCCCCATGTCCACTGTCCAGGCAGGAAGAAAGGGCTGGAGAGGAGGATGAATGGTGGTGCGCCAGCCAGATCTGTTCTTTTTCATATCAGGAAAACAAAACTTTTCCAACTTATTGCCAGGACTATGTCCTGGCTGGAGGGCGGCATTGGAGAAGGGGATGTGACTGGGGATGGGTCACTCAGTTGAGAGCCTCAGCCACACCACCAAATGTCATTTCGACAAAATTTCAAAGCTTTTGTTTTCATCTACATTTCAAATGCTGTAATTTCAGTATTTAGGAGGAAAACTAAAGAAAGGAATCCCCTTGAGAAAATTGGACAAGGAACTAGGAAGGCCCTGGGAAATGGTGAATGATGTCAGAGAAGGTGAGGAGAAAAGAGTTAGGAAGAGGGAGCAGTCAGCAATTTCAAAGCTACAGAGAAGTCGTCTGGGAACTAAAAATGTCTTGTTGCTTATAAGTGAGGTATTCCTTTGTGAACATCCTTCATCGTAAGGGCTGGATTTGAAGCTGGATTGAAGTGGGGAGTGCCTACTCCTTGTTCAACATGCTGGGCTGCAGGGAGAAGTGGAGATGGAAGGATGGCCACATGTACACACAGCGTTCTACACACATCTTCCCTCCTGCCATTAGAAGCGGCACTTCTGTCTAGTGCTGGATGGAAGGAGTGGAAAGGGTACTTTCTAGAGATGTCTGTGTGTCTCATCCTCTCTCCAAACCTGTTGAAGATCTCCCCATGTCTTAGTCTGTTCATGCTGCTATAACAAAAATACCATAGACTGGGTGACGTGTAAACAACAGACATTTATTTCTTGCAGTTCTGGAGGCAGGGAAGTCCAAGATCAAGGCACTGGTAGCTTCAATGTCTGGCGAAGATCCACTTAATAAAGGAACAGTTGTCATTTCACTGTGTCCTCACGTGGTGGAAGGGGCAAGGGGTTTCTCTTAGGCCTCTTTTATAAGGGCATTAATTTTATTCCACCTTTGTGATTTAATCCCCTCCCAAAGACTCCCATCTCCTGATACCATCACCTTGAGGTGTGAGGATTTCAACATATGAATGGGGAGAGGGTGCAGAAACATTCTGTTCATAGCACCTCAAATTATTTGTTTTGTTTTATCAGGAAAGGTGGTTTTATTGATAAAAATTGGAGTGAGGAAATTATTTTAGCAGGAAAAAAACATTAGCATTTTTTAAAAGGAGAAATGGTGCAAACCCCCTTGGGTCCCATCACACTGTGGGAGCTTTTCTGTCCTCTCAATAAATCCCGCCTTTAAAAAAAAAGGAGAAATGATAGGGTTTAATATCTGTTTTTGACAGATAAACCTAAGACAACCTTCCCCCTATAGCAGACCTCTGGAATTTTTCAGAGAGAATCCCCATCAGCTTTGAAATTCTGAATTTTCAGATACTGAGGGCAGTCTTTGAGATGGCACTTGTTAACGTGCATGTCAAGAAGAAATACAGAGGCCAGTGCAGATGGCCTTGCAGGGGAAGCCACTGTCCTCTGCCCTTCCCTGAATTATTGCGGATCTGAGAGTGTCCTGTGTGAGTGCGGCCTATGGGACAAGAGCCTCCGGGCATAATTTGCTGTAGGGTAAACACCACGATAGGGTAAGAGAAGGAGCACTTTCCTTTTAGCTGAGCATTTCAGATCTCATTGCCATATGAGGCTCTTCTTCTAACTGCTCCGATGGTATAAGCAAATGGATCATTTTCTGGTTCATTCGGCTTGTTTTTTACCGTGAAAAGAACTGATTGCTGTGCATAAATGAGGCTTTGCTTGATTGAAACAATTTTCATTTAAACTGTCAAAATAACCAGGAGCCTTTAAGTTCAGCTTATAAAGCTTATTTTATTTACAAACCTAATAATTATGCACAAACTGTTTTTCCTTGATTAATGCATATGGAATCGACAGCTTCAATTTCTGTATAAAATTACACCATCTTTAAACCTTAAATTTCTGTACACACTTAAACTATAATCATGAACTGTAGCACTTAAAATACCTGCAAAAACAGATGCAATCGACACACATCATTGTGTTTGCAAACCATTCTCTAAACTCAGTACAAAGTAACTTATAAAATGGGTTTGATTCATTTCATTATCACCTTTATACTTATTTTTATACCTTCCCGGGTTGCAAGGTGCCCTACCCTTCTTGGGAAGCAGGATTTTCACGTTTCAAAAAAATCTAAGACACCATCAATTTTAGCGTACATCACTGTTTTATCTCTCTAGGAAAAAAATGCCGCCAATTAAACTATTACATGGTGCTTTCGTATTACTTAGAATTTAAAACTTTATGTTATCAAAAGATACGTATCAGATGTCTTTACCATGTATTTTGTGTGTGTGTCGGGATCTTGCTCCGTCACCCAGGCCGGAGTGCAGTGGCACGATCATGGGTTCACTGCAGCCTCGACCTCCTGGGCTCAAGCTATCTTCCTGCTTCAGCCTCCCCAGTTACTGGGATTACAGGCATGTGCTACCATGCCCAGCTAATTTTTTGATTTTTTGTAGAGACAAGGTCTTGCTATGTTGCCCAGACTGGTTTTGAACTCCTGGGTTCAAGCACTTCTCATGCCTCCCAAAGTACTGGGATTACAGGCATGAGCCACTATCCCTGGCCTAACATGGATTTTTTTTTTTTAAATTTGGCAGTCTCACTCTGTCGCCCAGGCTGGAGTGTAGTGGCACACTCACAGCCACCCCAGCATTGACCTGCTGGGCGCCTCAGCCTTTCATGTAACCAGAACTACAGGCACGTGCTGCCATGCCTGGTTAATTTTTTTTGATTTATTGTAGAGATGAGGTCTTGCCAAGTTGCCTGGGCTGGTCTCGAACCCACAGGCTCAGACAATCCACTCTCCTCGGTCTCCCAAGGTCCTGGGATTACAGGCTGACTAACATGGATTTTTAAATTCATATATACTCTCATGTCTCAGAAAATAATGAAACTATAAGTAGGATATATTGGCTAATGAATTTCTACAACTGTTTTTCATTCAGAGTTCAACTCATCTACATCATGTTTTGACAGTCTTCAATTCTTTCCTCCCAGTTTCATCGTCTATGCCAGTAAGAGTACAAGGATGCAGCATTGCTTAAAGTGTTCCATTGTCGTTTCTGGGATTTCCTTCCAAGTCACTAGCACCCTTTCTTCAAGTTTTGACTGCAGCACTTTTTTTTCTGGGTGTGTGGCAATCGCTTTGTACATATCTCAGTATCACAACATAACCTAGCTTTACATGTGGGTGTGTCCTTTTGCTGGGTTCCACCAAGCACTTAGGTGTTGCTTTGCAACAAAACCTGGAATTATTGTCCAGTCCACCAACCATAAGCATTTTTTTTCACTGATATCAAATGTATGCCCCACTGTTCTATTTCCAGGACTCTCAGTGTCAGCAATAAATTTTCTTTTCAAATCCGAATCATAACATAGTCTTTTTGAAGACATTTTAAATGGCAGTTAAAGAGAGCAGTTTCAACAATGCACAGAACTCATTAGCAATGCGAACAGCTGTGACCAAGTCCACCCATGTGTAGTGTATTAGTCTCCTTGGGCTGCTGTAACAAAGCACTACAATCTGGGTGTCAACAGAAAATTGCTATCTCACAATTCTGGAAGATGGAAGTTCAACATTAAGGTGTCAGCAGGGCCATGCTCCCTCTGGAGGCACTAGGGAAGAGTCTGCTCCAGGGCTCTCTCCAGCCTCTGGTAGTTCCTTGGCTTGTGGCAGCATAATTCCAGTCTTCACATGGGGTTCTCCCTGTGTACATGTCTCTCTGTCCAATTTTTCTCTTTTTTTTTTGAGTTGGAGTCTCACTCTGTCACCCAGACTGGAGTGCAGTGGCCGCTCCCGGCCACTGCAGCCTCAACCCACTGGGCTCCGGCGATCCTTCCGCCTCAGCGTCCCGGGTAGCCGGAATTACAGGCATGTGCTACCATGCCCAGCTGATCTT
>CAUYQG010070061.1:0-22105 GCA_963574415.1 Tarsius wallacei
TTTTTTTTTTTTTGAGTTGGAGTCTCACTCTGTCGCCCAGGCTGGAGTGCAGCGGCACGCTCATGGCCACCGTAGCCTTGACCTGCTGGGCTCAGGTGATCCTTCTGCCTCAGTCTTCCAAGAAGCTGGAACCACAGACATGTGCCACCACGCCTGGCTGATTTTTTGATTTATTGTAGAAACGAGGTCTCACCATGCTGCTCAGGCTGGTCTTAAGCCCCTGAGCTCACAATCCTTTCACCTTGGCCTCCCAAAGAGCTGGGATGACAGGTATGACCCACTGCACCTGGACTGACCAACTTCTTTGCCCCACTGGGCCTCATCCTCAGGACAAGAAAAATCCACTGCTTCTCCATTCAGTCGGTCCAAAGTGGAAACCAGCGCTCTGCATTTTTACCAGGGACCTCAGCCAATCATTATTCTCTCCCTGGGGAAACTGAGTCTTGGAGGGGGACTCAGCTGTGGAGCGGAGGCCCAGAAGCCCAAGTCCAAGCCACTGTCACCTGACAGTCACGTCAGCTCCCATATGACTGAGCAACAGGCATAGGTGTGGTGGCTGACAGCGACTAGTCACGAGCTCGAAAGTGCAGACTGGGAGGGCCAAGGAGGGAATCAGTGCAGCCAGACCCCAGCTGCAGGCTCAGGCCTGTCTGACATGCTCCCCCTTCCCAGAGGCCAGCAGGCCCAAGAACGACCGAGGCCCACCTCCCAGAGCTGCCAGTGAGGAGGCGGTGTCATTTGCTGAAACTGAAGCAGAGCGGTGCCCTCTACCTGCTTGAGGAATTGCTGAGGGTGGCTGGACTTTAAGGACACCAAATTAGGAGCGACAGTATTGCAGATCTGATGGTGAATGCAGAGCATCTTTGCCTCAGGGCTTGGGGTGGGGCAGGGGCAACAGGAGGGAGGGAGAATAGACAGCAAGGGTCACTACGAACTGGAGAGAGATCTAGGAAGAAATCAGTGGGCACGGAGATCTTCAGGCTAAGAGAAGCAGGACAGCAGAGGGTCACACGCTCAGGTTCCCAACCCACCACTTGACCTTGAACCTACTTCCTCTAAACGGAATAAGGTTATCTAACAACAGCAGCAATCATTGACACATGGCTGGCCTCTACTGGGCACTTATTAGATGCCAGGCTCTGCTCCAAGTTCTCTCCGTGTACCAACTCATTCATTTAATCTTCACAACAACTCTACCAGGTGGGTACTCATGGCTGTTCTAGAACTTGACTGCAAGTTCTTTGACACTGAGCCCATCACGAGATGTGATCTCGACCGTCTTCCTTTGAATCTGGGCCGGCGTGTAACTGCGTCAACTAATGAATACAGTGGAAAGAGACACCATGGGACTTTCAAGACTAGACGTGCAAAGGCTCCAGGAACCCCAAGTCTTGTGAGAGCACTGGCACTTGGAACCCTGAGTCTGCATGTAAGAAATCTGACTACCCTGAGGCCACCGTGCTGTGAGGAAACTCATGCCACATGGGGAAGGCACAGGCAGGTGCCCCAGTCGGTTCCCCGGCTGAGACCTCAGACAACGTGGAGAGACAAGCCATTCCCACTCTGCCGTCTCCAATGCACACCTAACGAATTGCGAGCATGATAAGATGGCGGCTGTTCCGTGCCATGAAATTTTGGGGGGTTTGCTGCACGGCAGTGAATAACCAGAACAGTACTATTATCACCTCTACTTCCCGATTGAGGAAACCGAGGCACCACAACTAAGTGATCAAGATGGGTCCAAGCCCAGATCTGCCCCCAGAACCCACATGCTTCAAAGCCCTCCACAAATAATGTGGCTATAATGACAATGGCTCTGTCATTATTCATGTTACTTCTGTGGCCTAATCGCAGGCCTTCCGTTGTCTCCAAGAACCCACTTCAGCAGCCAGAGGTAATTAAAAGGAATCACATTTTTTACCGAAGTCTCCCAAGGTGACCCCAAAAGTGAGTGCCCGGCCTATGAACATCCTTTCCCTCTGCCATCTCCCTGGCGGCCCATTCCCCACAGCACCTTCCTCCTCCATCTCCTTCCCCAGGGAACACCTCCCTCACCCCCACAGGCCAGGCTGTCTCAGCACCTCCTCCCCTGCAGCCCTCAGCCCCTTATCTCCTGGCAGGAAAGAATTCTGCTTGAGGAGAGGGGCCCAGGGGCATCGCCTGACAGTTCCGGGGTCCTTCGCTTCAAGCAGAAGAAGCTAGACAGTTTGGCAATGCTCCTACCCCTCGCTGGTGTCATTTTTGTCCTGCCTCATTGCTGGAAGCCCTCAGCCCTTTCTGGTAATTTCAGAAGCTCTGATGAATATCACGAGTTCCTTGGAAGCTGCCGGTGAGTTAAAGAAGGCCCATTATGCCAGGAAGGTGGTGACCTTTAAGAGAGGACATCTCTTGCCTGGGTGTTCCCAGAGGCAGGGATGCTCAAATGTCCAGAGCCAGAGCCCTGCTCCCCTTGGACCTGTGCCCTCCCCCATGTCCCAACTCAGGAGAAATGCCGTCACCCCACCAGTCAGTGACACCAGCAGCCCAGAGTCATTCCAGGGGCTTCTGCCTTCTCCCGGCTCGTGGCCAAACCATGGCCCTGTGGCCTCTCCACCCACACCTTCTCGGGTTTTTCCACAACATGCTAACCCCCTGTCCCAGCGTCTCTCTTCCCACGGTGCCCATGCCAAGAACTGGGACTCGGCTTCTCTCCTTCTCCATCACAGCTCTTGTTGGTTCTATGGCCTTGAAAGTCTCTCCTTTCAGTCTCTACTCTCTGTCCTCACCGTCTTGCTGTCGGAGCCCTTACTCTGTCAGGTGGTCTCCCAGTCTCTGGTCTCTCCTCTTCCCAGGGTCTTTCTGCAGGCCACTGGGAGGTAAGGTAGGCGCTCTGTGGGCAGGGGCCCTGTCTGTCCTTTCTCTGTCATCTGCCTGGTGCCTAGAACAGTCCGCCAGTGCTGAGGCTGTGACTACCCCCAGCTCTGGTCCTGATCCCATGACGAGGTCACGGTCCAGTCCCCGGAGCAGCTGCGTCTCTGTGGTCATTCTGTGGATGCAGAAGAGCCTTGGCCTTAAAGCCACCCTGATTCCTGAATCCTGGATGTTGAGGCCTGCCCCCAGAGCCCACTCCGGTTGCCTCATGGCTTTGAGAACCTGCCACACACCCTGACTGGCCACCCCAATTGCAGCCTTTCCTGAGTCTCCTTCCCCCACAACAGCCTGGTCACAGCTCACTGGGCCCACCCAGAGCCATGTGCCCTGGCCAGGACTGGCTTCCCCGCCCCCACCTCCTCCCAGGAAGAACTCCAAGTCCTTCCTCTCCACTAGTTTAATGATAATCCCTTCTGCTGGCAGAGGTTGTTGTTAACAGAGCCCTTTTGAGTCACTTCCCTTTTTTTCCCCCCCTCAAAGAACATTTGTTGAGGCTCCCATGTGCCAGGCGCTAGGCAGGGTGTTTCTGTCATCTCCCTTAAATCCCCGCCATTCCCCAATGAGGTGGGCATTCTGATCCCCATTTACTGATGAGAACACAAAGCTTCCTGGGAGGTTCTATATTAAGAAGAAAATGAGAGGCTGGGCACGGTGGCTCACACCTGTAATCCCAGCACTTTGGGAGCCGGAGGTGAGAAGAGTGCCTGAGCCCAGGGTCCAAGACCACCCTGAGCAACTTGGTGAGACCTCGTCTCTACAATAAATCAGGAAAAATTAGCCAGGTGTGGTGGCACATGCCTGTAGTTCCAGCTACTTGGAAGGCTGCAGTGGAAGGATTGCCAGAGCCCAGCAGGTCAAGGCTGCGGTAGCCACGAGCGTGCCACGGCACTCCAGCCTGGGCGACAGTGAGACTTCAACTCAAAAAAAAAAAGAAAATGAAGGGTATGAATAGATGATTGACTAAAGCAGTACAGAAATGCCCAGGCAACACATGAAAGGGTGTAGTCAGTGCAGGCTGGTGAGAGGTGCTTTATGAAGTGGCTTAGTCTTTACATGCTGAGACAGAGAGTCATGGGTTCAAATCCCTGTTTCAACATCATGTAGCCACGTAGCTTTAGTTCATGGGCTTAACCCTTTGTACCTGTTTCCCCATCTATAAAACAGAAATAATAATAGTACCTACCATGCACAGAACACAAAACACTGTCTTCTGCATAGTGTTCGGTAACTGACGGTTTTAAAAATTGCATGTAATTGACACAGAGGTAAGTACTCACTGGCTGTTAGTCATCCAGCAAAGTTAGCAATGATATCTTATATTTTAGCTATCAGATTGACGGGGGGAATTAACACATACAGCTTTGGCAAGAGTGTTCGGGGGAGTGGCACCCTCTTTCACTGTTGGTAGACATGTCAATTGGTGCAGCTTTCTGGAAGACAAATTCATCAATTTATGTCAGAACGCTGTGTCATGTACAATTTGCTTTGTCTATTGTCTGTTACCTACAAGCATCTGAGCCTGCCTTCCTCATGGCTGTGACCCCAGTGCCTGGGGTAGTGGTTGGCATGCAATAGATGCTCAATACATCTTGCTGAATGAAGGAACGAATGAATGTGCCAAAGTGATCCAGGACTTCTACTCCTAAGGCTTAATCCCAAACCAGTGGGCAAAGTTGTGTGTTTGAAATATCTAATGACTGTCACTTATGGGAGCCAATAAACAAACAAAAAAATACATAAATAAATAACCTGGAACAGCCTCACGGTGGATGAACTAGGTAACAATGTAGCCAAGAAGTCCCACATCACGATTTTTTTTTCACACCATGATTTAAAAAGACAATGCGTATCCAGGCTCATTGATGCCGAAGGCTCCCCACTCCCATCAGTGAATAAGAGAAGCCAATGGTCAAGCCAAGTGTCTGACTCAATCCCATGTGTGTAGGGGTATGTGTGTGTGTGTGTGTGTGTGAAAGAGAGAGAGAGAGATACAGAAAGACAGAGAGAGAGATAGACGGTCTGGAGCAGTGGTCAGGGAATCATTATTCTTTCTTACGCCTTCCTGAATTGTTTCGATTTTTAAACTTAGAAAATAAACTTTGCAAACAGATAAACTAAACACAAATTAAAAGAAAGAAAATTAAAAGGGACAGAGAAGAAAGGGAAACAGAGAAGAGACAGGTGAGGCGCAATGCCGGGGCCTCTGGCCCTGCGCCCACCTTCCGGGCCTCCCACCCCGTCCCTCCCCACACATACACCCTCCGCCTACCTTTCTCCCTCCCTTCCTCCTTCTTGGGGAAGTGGCCATTGGGAGCACTCTTGCTGCCGTCCTTCCTGCCACGGAGAAGGCCAAGGCATCCTCCACCGAGCCTCTCCCTCGCCTGCTCTCCCATTTCCGTCTCCTTTTAAGAGCAAAGGTGGTAGCATCCCTACTCACCAGCGTCGTGGGCTACTGAGGAAGGGACAGGCCGTCACGATGCAACAATAAGTGCAGAGTGTAGGCATGATGACAACGAAACCAGGTAACAGGCACCGAGTGCTAATTGTGCGCCTGGCTCCAGGCTCTGCTTCCCATGTTACCAGATTCAATTCTCACCAGGGCCCCCACTGGGTCATGCGACCACAGATGTCCACCGAGTTTGCTGCCATTGGAATGGCTAACAATGGCAACCACCAGCATGTGTGTGTCTATACTCGACTGTATATCCTATAAAATGCCTTTGACGCAGTCACTTAGGTGATCAGAACAGCTACCTACACGATCCATACCATCATGATCCCATTTTATAGAGGAAGAAACTGAGGCTCAGAGAGGTTTAGTCACTTGCTCAAGGTCACCAAGCTAATAAGGGGCAGATATAAAAATTGAACCCAGGCTGTCTGGCTCCAGACCCCCAAGACTATACTGAATCTGAGGTCAGACAGCATAAGTCGGTAGCCAGGGTCACACTGTGACCCGACAGCACAGCTGCAACCAACTGGAAGCCCCGGCCTCTTTGTGTCTGTATTCACCTCCCTCCCTCCTCCCGCAGTGCTGCTTGTTGTTCCCACCCTCCCAGCAATGCTCAGCCTAATTAACGCTGTGAACTGCAGGGCGACATGTTTGACAGGTGTTTCCAGAGCACAGACATTTTTCTCTTTCCTTCTCAAAGGCTCCAGACAGACAAGCACTTTCCAGCTCAGAAACGTGTGTTAACTACCATGTTTTGTTATTTCTTTATTCTTGGCGCTTTGACGCCTTGAGGGCTTTGCCAGCAAGGAAAAGACAGTCCCTCCCAGGGCTGCTAATTCCTGGAGATGAGCTCACCCAGAGCCTCGGCTGTCACGCCCTCCACCTGCCTTGCTCCCACTCCAAGCCCTGACCACCCTAGGGCAGAGCCAGGTACCAGGCAACTAAGAGCCACCCCAGAGTTTACTGGAATTATTCAAACAAGCTGGCCCTAAGCCAGTTTTGCCTGCATGCCCAGTCCCTCCCAGTTCTTCCTGGCAAAGCCACAGTAAAGGCTCTTGTCCATATTTCCCTTTGCCCTGTCCACCGCCCAGCTGACCCTGTGCTTCCCTGTGGGGTCCTGCTAGAGTGGTAGCACATCCCCTCCTCTTGGGACCCATGAATGACAAGTTATCTTGTCAACAGCAGCCATGTCCTGACCTGCTGCTGGCCTCACCACACCTGAGTAATAATAACACCACCTATGTTTTAAAACGAAACGTCCCAGCCCGCCTTGGGAAAAGGGCACCTCGTCCAAGGGGCACCTACAATGTCACGGGTCTTCGGTGTGGAGTGCCTCCACCCTACCGCCTGCAAAGTCCCCCTCCATCTGGCATGGCCCCTCAGACTTCACGCTCTTTATCTCTGCTTCAGCGAGAGAAGTTTCACACCACAATGGCTGAAGGTTCAAGGTCCCACTGTGTCATTTCCAATCTGTGCATCCCCATGGTCCCATTACTGAACCGCTCTGTGTCTCAGTTTCCCCATCTGTAAACCGGAAAAATAACTCCAAGCTCACATTTTTCTTCATTGCTGCCTGGGCCCCCTAAGAAGGGAAGCAGCATCGGTTAATATCTATGACAGGCTCCCTGTGAGGCGGCATTAGCACCCACATTTTGCAGATGAAAGGACCAAAGTCGCCGGGCTTGGTGGCTCAGCCTGTAATCCCGCGCCTTTGGGAGGCTGAGGTGAGTGGATTGCCTGAGCCCGCGGGTTCGAGACCCGCCTGGGCAACTTGGCGAGACCTCGTCTCTACCATAAATCAAAAAATTAGCCGGGCGTGGTAGAGCGCGCCTGTAGTTCCAGCTACTTGGAAGGCTGAGGCGGAAGGATAGCCGGAGCCCAGCCGGTCGAGGCTGCGGTGGCCGGGAGCGGTCACTGCACTCCAGTCTGGGCGACAGTGAGACTCCAACTCAAAAAAAAAAAAGAAAGGACCAAAGTCCTAAGAGATGCCTGTCTTCCTCACGTCGACGGAGAGAAACAGATGGAGCCATTGCATGAGCCTATCTCATTGCGCCTCTCCTCTCCCATTAATGGGGGGGGTACCAGGATGTGGCAAGTGAGATGTCAAGGTCAGAATGATGGGAGACCTCGCTCTCAGGGATGGGCACCCGAGAGCAGGAGCCTGCTTACATGACAGACCCCAGGGGCCTCACCTGCCTCACCCTAGCACCTGCCCTGCCCACCAAACACTCACACCAAGGTTACCTTTCCCTTCCAACCCTACCCCAATATTGGTCTGGGGTCCTTGTCTTACTAGCCTTCAGGGGAAATAGGTGGTCTCCTGCAATGACCTCTTAATATACAAAGAAAGCCAAGACTGGGCTTGCTGTGTGTGTGGGCCTGTGTGTGTGTGTGTCTGTATGTATGTGTGTGTTGGGGGGGTGGGTTCTCAATCTCTCCTGGCCCCAGGAGCAGAGTTGCAGAAAAGGAGGGCCCCTACCCTGAGCTGTCAGCCCAGAACCACACCTACCACCAAGGATGGGAGGGGTGGGTCCCCATTTCAAGGCTGGGAAGAGTTCCTAACAGTAATAGTTGTCCCTTGTTGCTGGCTTCTGTGTGTAACCCTAGTACAATGGCGGCCCCCATGGTCCAGTCTCAAAACAACACCATGACCAGAGGAATCCAGTCCAGCAACCAAAAAGGACTTTAGAACAATTCAAGCTCCCAGAGTTGTGTTTCTCCATCCACAGGGCACATGGACTACACCAGCAAGGCATAACTTCTTTTCCTTCACTGACCTCATCCCCTGAAGACCCCTGGAATCTCTCTTCTCTGTGTGTCTCCTAGTCCCCCCACCCCCCAGTCTGCCAACCCTTCTCCCTGTCTCTGTCCTCCCATTCCACACCACAGAAGCCTGAGGAATCTGTCTGGCCGCTGCAGAGCCTGCCTCAGTGGTGCAGCTTAGGAAGACCTGAAGAGGTCACAGCCAGATTTCCTGACAGGCTGAAAACAGGCAGAGGTTAATCATCTCTGCCTTTTATGTCTTCACCACAAACCAGCTCCCTCTGCCGATTCCCTGCCTCCATACCGGCAGCACCATCCACCCAGGACCTCAAGCCAAAACCCCAGGGAGCCAGGGTCATGTGTTTTGCCACATCCTACATTTAACCTTTCAGGAAATGTAGTGCTGTGCCTCCAAAAATACCCTAACTGCTTGTCCCCCTCTTGCCTTCTCTGCTGCTGCTATGACTAGTTGTACTGCACAGGCCTCTTCCCTAGCCTCCCTGCCTCTACTGTTCCCCCCAGGCAGAGTCCACTTCCCCCATAGCAGCCATGGTGATCTCATTAAAATGCAAACCAGAGCATGCCATCTCACTGTTTAAAACCTTCTAGTAGCTCTGATGTCCCCAGAATAAAATCCACCCTCTGCCCCCCACAGTGGCCTACAAAGACTCTCCACGATCATGCTACCTCTGGTTCCTTCCCATTACTCAGGCTTCCCCTCCCATGGTGCTTCCTCCGAGACACTGCTCTGCTGATTCTCTCTGGCACTGAGGGTGCCCCCGCCGCAGTGCCCTTCCCTTGCCTGTCACCCTGTTTTCTGTTCTCCGCCTCCCTCCTCGTGATCATTTCTTTTTTTTTTTTTTTTTTTTGAGTTGGAGTCGCACTCTGTCGCCCAGACAGGAGTGCAGTGCCCGCACCCCCCCACCCCAGCCTCGACCTGCTGGGCTCCGGCGATCCTTCCCACCTCAGCCTTCCGAGTAGCTGGAATTACAGGCGCGCGCTACCACGCCCGGCTCATTTTTTGATTTATTGTAGAGATGAGGTCTCGCTTGCCCAGGCGGGTCTTGAACCCGCCGGCTCAGGCAATCCACTCACCCCAGCCTCCCAAAGGCGCGGGATTACAGGCTGAGCCACCGAGCCCGGCCATTTCTTATTTTATTATTCATTTACTCCGTGACTCCCCATCTAGAGAGTAAATTCCATGAGAGAGCGCCCTTCCTCTCTTAAAGGCTGCCTCTTCAGTGCCCGGTATATTGTCTGGCTTATAATAGACACTCAATAAATATGCATTGATTGAATATATGAAAACACAAACGGACAACTTGTGAAAAATGAATTTGCATCAGTTGGGTGCACGAAGTGAAACTGGAACTCAGCCTGGCCAAAGCAATTAGGACTGTTTGATTTCCTATAACAGGGGCTCAAAGTCTGGATGGGTTCTAGGTAGGGTGGTCAGGTCTCTGGCTCGATTTCTTTGTGACTGTCTCAACTCTGCCTTTCTCTAAGTGCTGGATTTATCTGGCTACTCTCACGGGCACATGATGGCGCCGGGGACAACCAGAGCAGGAGGCTTCTTTGTTCCCATCAAGGGGAGAAAGAGAAAGAGAAGAGAACCAACCACCACTACCCGCCCAACACAAGATGTCTCCTTCAGTCTGATTGGGCCACCCACACAGAATGCCCTGTGCTGATTGGCTGAAGCTTGAACTTCTAACCAATCACTGGCAACCATGACCATGCTTGAGGGCTCTAACTAGGAACACCCAGCCTAGCCCTGGGGGCAGGGCCTGCTTCCCATAAGTAAACAGGCTTCCCTAGAGAGGGCTGAAGGCTTAAACAAGAATGCCCCTTAGGGCCAGGCGCAGTGGCTCCTGCCTGCAATCCCAGCACTTTGGGAGGCTGAGGCGAGAGGACTGCCTGAGTCCAGGGGTTCGGGACCAACCTGGGCAACTTGGCAAGACCTCGGCTCTACAATAAATCAAAAAATTAGCTGGGCATGGCGGCACATGCCTGTGGGTCCAGCTACTTGGAAGGCTGAGGCGGAAGGATCACCCGAGCTGGGCAGGTCGAGGCTGCGGCGGCTATGAGCATGCTACTGCACTCCAGCCTGGGTGACAGGGTGAGACTCCTACTCAAAAAAAAAAAGGTATCCTCAGGAAGAAGGAATGAGAACTGAGCGTTGGGAGGGCAGCGCACAAGTTCTTCTAGAACATAATTATCCTCCTTTTAGAGAGGGGGAGCCCCTGCCCAGAGAGGTTGGGTTATGTGCTCAAACTCACAGAGCTTGTGTGGGGAGAAAACTGAGATTTGAACCCAGACTTCTCTGACTCCAAGGCTCTTAGCGACCAGGCTCTGAGCCCTCCCAGCCTGCTTGGCCCCCAGGCCAGGGGTGTGTTCAGTGCTCTCCAGAAGCACCGGGGCCCCTCTAGTGACACAGCAGCACAGGGGACCCTGCCTTGGCTGTTCTCCAGCATGCCCCTGCTTGGGGGCAGGGTGAGATTCCACCTCATCCTCCCAGGGGTTTTAAGTCTTCTCTTGCCCTGGAGGTCTGGCCAAGGACCCCCAGGCTAGACCGTGGAGCACTCACAGTCAATTCGCATTTGAGGATGCTCCCACCTCCAGGTTTCTAAGCTGCAGTCCTCCCCAGGTGGGATTTATCCCTGGGACTCAGCTTTCCCTGCCTGCCGCCTGCATCCCTCAGATGGTCACCACTTCAAGGCGAGATCTGGGGGGATCAGCCCCAGCCGGCTCACCCACCACATTCCTCCTTGTTCTTTCTGTTCCAGCCCAGCTCCTCTCACCTCTGTGATTTTGCACAGGCTGTTCCTTCAACTGGACACCCCATATCCCTGCTTCTCCTCTCTCCGCCCCCAGCGCTCACCTCTTTGTCATCGTCCCTTACTTCTCTGTGACCTTGACAGGTTACCTCCCCCTGCTTCCATTTTCTTATCTGAAAAGCACAGGTGATGGTAGAATTTTGGAAATTAAACGAGAAAATGCATGTAACACGCTTAGAACACTGACACAGTGAGCGTTCATGAAAAGTTTGCTGTTACGATGATTATTATCCATACCATCGCTTAGGTCCGAGTTCACCCATCACTTCCTCCAGGAAGCCCTCTCGGACTCCCTCTCCCAGGTCGAGGTTGCTTGCCCTGCTCTGTGCCCCTCACGCATTCTGTGTAGAGCATTTTTCCTCGACTGGGAGTGGAGATGACTACATCTGTCTAGTCCACCCTCATATCCTCAGTGCCTCACACATTGCCAACCACACTGTCGCAAATGAATAGACACAGAGAATGAATGAATGAACACATCAGTTCACCAGGAGGCTCTCAGCAGTGGTGACGGGGCTTCCCTCTGCTCTGAGAACGTCTTCCTTTTCTTTCTTTCTCTCTCCCCTCCCCCATCCTTCCTCCCCCACCTGCCCCAGTGAACAGCAGCCCAGGGTTTAGCATTCAAGGCCTGATGAGTGCTTTCTCTTCTCCTGCCTTTCCGAACAGATGCCTCTCCCTCCCCATCAGTCCCTCTGCGGTGCACCTGGAGCTTTGTCAAAGGGCCCTGATTTCCCTCCTGCTGCCCAGACCCATCAGACACATTCTGGCTGCCAAAAGGGGCTGACCCTCCCCTCCGCCGGCCAGGGCCAGCCCCGCCACCCCAGTCCTTTCTGGGGCCCATGCAGCATTCATATAGATATAGATAATCCACATGGGCAGATGGGAACCCAGGCAAAGATAATCCAAACCAGCGGAGGATCCAGAAGTCATTTCTATTTGGATTTGAAGTGCATTCAATAAACTTATTTTTCCCCCTACTACGGATTTAACTTCTTAATCCTCTTTTACTTCAGCTAATATTGAAATGAGTTTGCCTGCCCTGGGCACACACTGCGGTGAAGGGGGTGTGACCCCGGCACACATCTAACAAGCGCAAGGAACAGCTTTGGATGTGGGACCCTGTCGGGATCCGAGGACCTGGGGTGCAGCAACCCCAGATCCTGGAAAAGCCGACAGAGGTCATCAGGTCAGCTAGGCTCCTGCCCTGCTGCCTGCCATCGGACCCCCTCTGGCTATGCAGCCCTGCCTCTGGGGAAAGAAAGGACAACTCCTCTCTACCCTACACACACACACACACACACACACACACACACACACACACGTATACACATGCACACAGGGCCAGCTTTTCCCAGAGGAACATGTAATGCTTTTCCCAGAAAAAAATAGAGAGGTCATAATCACTTCTCATGGGCTTGATATTTTCAGGACCCTGGTCGATGGCAGAATCCCCTGCACTCCTGAGAAGGGTGGAAGCGCCCAGTCATCCCTCCATCCTCTCTTCTCCCTGGCCACTGGGAACACCCGCTTCTTCCAGGTGGAAGGAGTGGATTTGGAGGCAGAAGTTTGTCCCTGATTAGCTGACTCACCTGGAGTTGTCACTTAACCTCACGGAGGTTGATGCCATCTGAAAGACGCATGCTGATATCTGGTGCCTGCAGGGAAACAGACGGTGGTGGTGGATACGGACGACGTCACCTGTGGGTGCCATCTTAGTTGCCCACCCCCATGACGGTAGCTAATGTCAGCTGACCACTTACTTTATGCCAGGGCCCATTCTCAGAGCTCTTCATAGATAAACTCACGGAATCCATAAACAACCTTACAAAGCAAGTACTATTATCCTATCCTTTTTTGACAAATGCAGACACAAAGGCTTAGATCACTTACGGAGCAGCCCCAGGACCCCCAGAGCCAGGATTCAAACCCGTGTCAGGCCCCAGAGTAGGGCAAGATGGAGCCATTTCTACAGGTCTAGAGAAATAAACAAAGAGCCATCTGCTAGTGAGGAAGTCAGCCCTGTGTTTTGGAAATGAAAACAGCCCAGTTGCTTAGGCCAACCAGGAAGACAAAGAACAAGTACTATAAGCCCAATGACCCCAGAAATCCTGATGACCCAGACCTTGGCAGGAAAAAGGCACTGTCCCGGCTCTAGACAGCGTGGGTATCTCAGCCGCCCCTTCACTCCTGTCTCTGTCCACCTTGGACATTCTTTCAGTCATTCGACAAACCTTCACTGAAGCCCTATGGTGTGCCAGGCCCTATAGGAGGCCCTTGGCACCGTCGGCCTACCCTGACAGCCACTCACTCTGTCCCCATCCATAGAACCCAGAAAGCCCCCACCTAGGCACCCAACACTCCCAGAACAGCAGGTTGGACTTCCCTGACCCCAGTCTCCAGTCCAGGGCAGAGCTGGAGGTGTTCAAGGGGTGTGGGCATCGGGATCCTGCCACTCTTAGGGGGACCCTGCAGAGGATCAAAGCACAACACTGAGCTGCAGGATGCAGCTGGGGAGGGGCTCCCGCATCTGAGGGTTTAGTGCACAGAGGCGTGAGGAATAAATTCTGTCTCCGCAGGAGCCCTGGAAGCCTTTCTTCAAAGTCATTCTTGACAAATAAGGGTCAAAGCCTCTTTTTCCAGCAGATGATTCTTGTCTCCTGATAACTTTGTTCCTCTTCAAATCCCTTGTCAAACAAGATAAGGAGAGTTGGAGGAGAAAGTCAAAAGACGCGTGCTTTAATACTTGAATACGCCACTAATTAACTGTGTGACCTTCAGCAAAGTCCTCTCGGGGCCTCAGTTTTGGTATCTGTGAAATCAGTTAGCAATGGCATGCCTCTCCCATGGCAGGCATTGCTAAAAGGTCATTCATTCATTCAATAAATGTGTTGACATCACAGGGTATGGCCTGTGCCCTAGGTACTGGGGAGACCATAATTCACAAGGCTAGATGTTCTCTGCTTTAATGGAACCTGCCGTCACTTGACTCTGACTCTCTGAGCCTAGATGTGGCCTCTGAGTCCTTCTGAACACATCCTTCAAGGCAGCCACTACAAATCAGATTAGTGTAAGAGAGGAACTCTGTATCAGTCAGGTTTCTTCAGAACACATACAGAGAGAGAGAGAGAGAGAGAGACAGAGAGAGAAAAGAGATTAGAATTTGGAGGGACCCTCCTATGCTCCAAAGGCATTTGGGATTTTCAGGGGCTATTTTTGGCAGTCCTGAGACCTTTTATAATGTCCTTCCTGGTTGTCGCCTGTGCTTTAGACCAGTGGCTCTCAATCTGGACACTATGGCACACCAGAAGGGTTATTAACTAAAGGATAATAACGAAAGATTATTAACTAAATTAACTAAAGGTTGATAACCTAATATTGAAAGATTAATAACTTTAGTTATTAACTAAAGGCAGGGTACAAAAAATTTACAAATGATTTGCTTTGTTAAAAAAAAAAACAAAACATCTATAGGGGCGGGGCACGGTGGCTCAAGCCTGTAATCTCAGCACTTTGGGAGGCTGAGGCGAGAGGATTGCCTGAGTCCAGGGGTTCAAGACCAGCCTGGGCAATTTAGTGAGACCTTGTCTCTACAATAAATCAAAAAATTAGCCGGGCACGGTGGCACGTGCCTGTAGTTCCAGCTACTCGGAAGACTGAGGCGGAAGGATCTCCTGAGCCCGGCAGGTTGAGGCTGCGGTGGCTGGGAGCGTGCCACTGCACTCCAGCCTGGGCGACAGAGTAAGACGCCAACTCAAAAAAAAAAAAACTATAGGAATTAGAGAGAGTTCAAGCTTTACCCTAGTTTGACAACAGTCTCTGGGAGAATGCAACTGAGAAGGGTGTGAGAATGGGAGCAAAGACTCATGGGAATGTTTTCCCTTGGGAATTTGCATTTGGCCGGACAAAAGTCTGGGAACCACTGCTCTTGGCAGCTGAGTTTTCCAGTCAAATGTCCCCTGCAGAGCAGCAGGGTTTTTATGTGACCACTTGAGCGGAGAGAGCAGCAGTCATCTCAGTGGACAGACCTGTGGTCTTCCGGCCACACCCTGGAGGGAGCAGTGTGGAGCAGACAGAGGAACGTGGACCCGGGACTCAGGCTGATCTCAGGGAGAACCCTGGCTCCACTCAGCCCCAAGACGTGACAGAGCCCACTGAGCTCCTGAGCCTTGGTTTCTCCCGCTGCAAAATAGGGAGAACTGGGCCTACCTCTCAGACTGCTGAGAGAACTAAATGGGAAAATGCGTGGGACACTCCTCGAGGGTGCTTGGTTTCTCTAACCTCTCCCCTTCCCTCCCCTCCACCCCACACCAAATGGACATGTGGTGTTCAGCCAGATGTGTTGGTACGTGTCACTGCCAACCCGGAGGGAGCTGCCACATCACCTTTACCTGGCAGGAGATGCTTAAAGTGCTACACTGGGAAAAAGAGAGAGAGAAAGAGAAAGAGAGATGAGTTAAATATTCAAGTTCAGGAGCATGGTTAAATAAACTCATCCGGATTGATGAAGATTGTGCTGCCAAATATTTATAGGGAACTCGAAGTCGCAAAGGAAATGTTTATGATACAATTTTGAGAAGGAAAAAATGGGACACAATATGGTATCTACAAAATGATACCAACTCTGCAAAAATAGTTCTGTGGCCTAAGAAAAAGTCTAGAAAGACCTACTCCAAAATGCAATATGGGTCTTCAGACAAGGCAATCTTCTTTACAAAGTGTGTTTAATATCACTTTTTTTGGTGGCAATTTCCATTTTTTGTACACTTAATGTCATACTTAAAATATGACCTAGTATAATGAGAAAAATATCTCTTTTTTGAATAACGTGAAGTGGAGTTTCCATAGGTACCAGTTGCATCGCTACATCCGAGAGCTGCCTGGCTGCTAGGTGTTGGGTGGGATTGGGACAAGCAGGGTGTGACACAGAGTGAGAAGCCACAGGACTTTGGGGGAGGCAGAGCTGACCTTGAACCCTGCCCTCTCCTCTCTTCCTGTGTGACCTTGTACAAGTCGCTTAAATTCTGAGTTCCGGTGTCCTCACAGGTCAAATATACATGGGCGTTCTCACCTCATGAGGGACCCACGCCAGGCCCCTAGCAAAATCTTTGGCACAAAGTAGATGCCGACAGCAAGCCTCAATCGATGCTCATGCTTTTCTTCTCTGCATCCCATAAGCACTTCCGGGGGGGGGGGCTGCCCCTCACCCTGGTCAAGACACTGGTGGCTGCTGCCGAATCCTCTTGCCCAGGGTAGATGGGCATAATGTCACCTGTGAGCTCAGCAACTGTCACCCATCTTTACCTCCCATCAGTTCAGGCATCGCGAGTGGCTCCCCGAAGGCTCCCGGGGCTCCTGAAACTTGTCTGCGACTCTCTGTGCAAGTCACGGAGCGTTGCTGTCAACAGATTCCTCTCTTCAAAGGGACCTTGAGTTAAAGAGCAGCCGCTTCCTTTGCTGAAGGCTTTGAAGCCCAAGCCCGAGTGAGCAGAGTGATTAGGCAGGATGACCTTGCCAGGTCCCTTCCAACCTGAGGGCTGAGCTGCCCTTCTGCTCTTTCCGCATGCGCTCCAAGAGGCGCAGCGGGCCAAGTCAGGCTCCTGCAGGCTGTTGCTGCGGCCTGGGATGCCCACCGCCTCCTTCCTCCCCCGCGGCTCCACACAGGCAACGGCCCTTCTAGAAGCCTCCCTCTAGCCTCACCGCTCTCTTTCCAGACTGGGCTCAACGCTAGTCTATATTCTTCTCGGTAGTATCACTGCCTTGCAGATGACTGTCGCCCCACTGGAGGCTGAGCTCCTAGAGGGCACGGGTTGGTCCTTGCCTGTCTATACATTCCTGTGCCCAAGGCGGGTTCTGGCACAGGACAGTTGCTCAAGAGGTGTTTGCCGAATTAACTCATCCCACTTTCCGCCCGGTGATACCCTCTCCCCAGTGAAGCCAAGACTTCGTTGTGGCCCCCTAGAAAG
Organism: Tarsius wallacei; assembly: GCA_963574415.1. NCBI lineage: Eukaryota > Metazoa > Chordata > Mammalia > Primates > Tarsiidae > Tarsius > Tarsius wallacei. The sequence goes on from CAUYQG010070061.1 coordinate 16,926, forward strand.
GACTAGAGTGTACGACGAATGTTAGACTCTGTGCTTGGATCCTGCCAACTTTTCATGACCCCTTCTAATTCCCTAAAGGAGGTAGGTGTTATTGCTCCCATCTTACAGATGAGAAAACTGAGGCCGGGAAGGCTTAAAGGACTTGCCAAGCAAATGACAGAGTGGCCACTCCACCCCTGGTTGTGACCCTAAGATGGGATTTTTTCAACACTCCTCTCTGTACCTTCCTCTCAGAGGGCTAGAGATTCCGCCCAAGGATTTCATCATTATTTCCCTTTGAAGACACGCTATGGGCTACAAAACATATCTATTTTTAACAGCCTTATTGGAGTATAATCGACATGTCATAAAATTTGCCCGTTTTAATTGTACAGTTCAACGATTGTTAGCAAATTTTACAGAGCTGTGCGACAATCACCATAATCTAATTTTGGAATATTTCTATCAACCTAGAGAGAAACCTTGTGCCCATTAGCTGTCACGCCTACCAGCCCCAGGCGAAAATGAAACCGCTCTCTGTCTTGTAGATTTGCCTTCTTTGAGACTTTTCGTAGAAAGATGGAGCCCTCCAGCATACAGCCTTTACTCTCTGGCTTGTTTCACTAAGTGTTTCTGAGGCCCACCCTCCAGGCAGCACGGGGCAAGACTCTGCTCCTTTGGGACTGCCATATGTAACTCCAAAGTAGGGCTACACCACACTCTGTGTATCCATTAACAGCTTGATGGTTCCTGGGCTGTTTCCAGTTTGGGGTGGTCATGACTAACGATGCCAGGAATGTTCACCAACAAGTCTTTGATGTCTCACGGATAGATCCCTCAGGCCAGACCTGCTGGGTGGCATGGTAAAGTTGGCTTGACTTTTTCAGAATTTCCCAGAAAAGTACCCGTATCCTCGTATGCCCCCACCAGCAGTGTGTGAGGGCTCTGTTTCCTCCACATTGTCACCAGCACTGGGTATGGCCTGTTGTTTGATGATAGCCATTCTAATGGATGTGAATAGCAGTTCCTTTTTTTTGTTTTGTTTTTTTGAGTCAGAGCCTCACTCTGTCGCCTAGGCTGGAGTGCAGTGGCATGCTCACGGCCACTCCAGCATCATCCTGCTGGGCTCAGGCGATCCTTCCACCTCAGCCTTCCAAGTAGCCAGAACCACAGGTGCGTGCTACCACACCTGGCTAATTTTTTTATATATTATAGAGATGAGTCTCACCAAGTTGCCCTCAGGCTGGTCTCAAAACCCTGGGCTCAGGCAATCCTCACATCTCATCCTCCCAATGTGCTAGGATAACAGGCTTGAGCCACCACGCCCAGCCATGAAGAGTATTTCATTGTGTCTGTGCTTTTTGAGTCAGGGTCTCATTACTCTGCTGCCCAGGCTGGAGTGCAGTGGCATAATCATGGTTCACTGCAGCCTTGACCTCCTGGGCTCAAGTGATCCTTCTGCCTTGGCCTCCCAAGTAGCTGGGACTACAGGCACGTGCCACCATACCCAGCTAATTTTTTAAATTTTTTTTTAGACATGAGGTCTCACTATGTTGCCCAGACTTCATTGTGGTTTTAATTTGACCTTCTCTAATGCTGGTGTTGAGTATATTTTTGTGTGTTTATTGGCCATTTGAATATCGTTTATGGTGACACAGGTATTAAAACTTTTTGCCTATTTTTAATTATTTGTCTTGTTGTTGAGTTATGAGTGTTTTTTTCAACTCAGACCACATGCTTGAGGAACTTATTCGCTGGGAAAACAGATCCAAGTTCCAGACTTGGCTTTGCCACTTTCAGAGTCTGGGGTTTCCAGCAAGTACCTTAAGCTTCCTTGATTTCCGCCTTCTCTACTGCAGAACAGTGATCATGACACTCTCGCCGGGCCATGCCATGCATCAATTGCAATTGTGCAAATAAAGCACATATCTGCTCCACAAGTATCCCTTGTGCTCTGCGCTGTGTCAAGCATGATGGCTGGAGCTGGGGGTAGGCTGAGGGGATGAGGTAGATTAGCCTGGCCCCTTCCCTCATGGCGCTTACAGCCTGGAGAGGGCAACAGACCACAAACACACAAGCAGCAAAATGAATGGATACCAAGATGTCAGGAGTGACAAACAAAAGATAAGGCAAGATGAGGGGACAGAGTGCAGCTGAGAGCGGCCAGGGCCTTCTTGGCTAGGGTGCTTAGAATATGTTAGAATACAGGCGGGGCCGAAGGTCACGTGGTCCGATAGCAGGGGCTCGTGCAAAACAGAGGATTCTTTCTTCTCACTCATCCTCAGGGCTGGTCTGATGGCTCTCGGGATCTGTTCTCGGGCTAATCAGGTACCCACGCTGCTCCTACATGTGGCTGTACCTCCCCAGAGCACTGCCCTCCTCCGTGCCATCCACAGTGGCTTGCCACCAGGTCCGCACTGCATGCTGCAGGAGGGAGGAAGCGGGAAGGGGTACATGCCCTCCCTTCAGGACATGCCTAGAAGTGTCTTGAATATCTTGCCCTCACATTCCATTGGCCAGTGCTGCAGGGGACACATGGCCACACCCAGCTGCAGGGGACACTGGATTCTTTATTTTGGTATCCAGCTAAAACCCAACTGCCCTTGTCATGGACGGTCAGGGCAGATTCCTTGACAGAGGAGACAGCTGAGCAAAAATCCAAGTGGAGAGGGGAGCCATGTCAGGTTCCAAGGGAAGAGCATTCCATGGCAGAGACAATAGTGGTTCCAACATTTCTAATTCGAAGCAAGTTTGGGGTGTTGGAGAGAAAGTCAAGCTCGGGGGGGCCCACATCCCACTGGGAGAGGCTGGGCGGATGTTAAGGTGTTGATTGAATCACTGTGCGGCTGCCTACTCTGGTTCAAGCCTTGCAGCATTCCTCCAGCCTCTGCCTGGACACACGCACACACACACCCCACACGCCCTGTCCCCTGGCGTCTTTCCTCTGCTGGCTCTTTGTCTCCCACTAGGAACCCAGCAGGGGTTCCATGTGTCAGGCTATAATAGCCACAACTCTATCATCTTCAAAGGCACAGTGCACTTTTCCATTAGTGGCGCCCAGACATCCAGAACCGCTTTTTGCACAGCGGGAGATTCTTTCGGAGTCCTCCGGCGAGCCTGCAGCTCTCGGTCCTGTCAGCAGCCCCCTCGCACACACACACCTAGAGGGAGGCTGCGGCGAGCCTAGACCCTTCTGAGGGGGGCCTCGGAGGTCACGAGGCCCCACAGCACCCCACCTGGTGCTTGCACGCTGGAGACCCTACGACAAATGGGTTCAGCGACTCTTTCCTGGAACTCCCTCTGCCTGGTGATCTCCTCCCATTTTGTAAGCTTCAATTTTCTCGTCTATAGAGTTCTGACCATAAGAACACCTGGTACAAGAAATTCTGGGGAGTATTAAATGCTTGGGTTGATGTCTGGCACATATTAAGTGTTAGTATTATATTGATGAACTCTCTTCCCAAGGCTGCTCTTGACAAAACCTCTCTTGCCTCCATACCAACCGGAGTTTGTGTGACTGTCTCCTCTTCGTTGTTCCTCCTTGGGCTTTCCATGGCCCAGCTAAGGTTTGGTTTGCCTTCCCTCCTCAGCTGTTACCGCACTCTGTCTTTCTTTCTATGCTCCAGGCGCTCTGGCTGTGCTTTCTGCATACATTATGCTCCTACCACAGGGCCTTTTCACATCCCTTTAAGTGGGAAACTCTAAGAGCAAGACATGTCCGGGGCAGGGAAGGGACACAACATCAATAAGGGTACTTGATCACAAACCAGGCAAAGTGGGGACCAAAGGGAGGCCCAAACTTCACCTGTAAAATGACCACTTGTATACCTAACCTTGATTTGTACCTCACGTCTTTAAAATAAATAATAATGATAACAAAAAGAGTAATACATCCCCTTGTAAAAATGGCTGATCCTCGTTAAGCTCTGACTTGTGTTTGGTGCTAAACACGGCCACCTTACATGTTCGCATGTGAGTGCCTCATGACAGCCCCATGAGGTAGATACTATTAGTATCAACTGAAGTGGGTGGGGGCTGCGGTGTGCTCCCTGGGTCAGATCACCCCCTTCAGGGCCAAGGCCCACATTCCTCCAGCTTCTGGAAATGCTGCTAGCTCACAGACGAGTCCCTTCCCAGACTCCCCCTTAGCTTAAGAAGGCCCTTCCCTGTGGGGTATGCCCCTTCCTCCAGGAAGTCCACCTCTAATGACTGGTCCAGTAGGGACGCAGATGCTCAGCCCCTTTGCCTGAGTCCGGGATAACCCTGGAGGGCCAACTGGGCAGCAGAGCTCTGGGCGGTGGGCAGTGGGTGGTGGGTGGTGGGCTGAGTCACAGTTCAACACCTCCCTCTGCCCAGTTCTACTTCCTTCATTCCCACGGGGCTTGATCCAAAAGGCATTTCCCCATAAACTCAGTTGCTTTCGAAGGAACCCACCTAAAAAGCTTCTTCTTATGGAATTTAAGTAAGTAATGATGCCCAATGGGACAAACTTATGGAGCGGCAGAGTCAGGTTTTAAACCCAGGCCTGCTGGTCTCAGAGGCTGAAATACTAAACCAACACAACAGTGGCCTCCCTCTCTCCCTCCCTTCTGTCATAGCATTGTGAAAGTCACCTTCACGGCACTTTCCTCAGGTGAATAAATACCCGCTGAAGGCCTGTCTCCCCCATACTGAACTCCACGAAGGCTGGGCTGGTGCCCACTTTGCTCATGAAGCAGCCCTGGTGCCCAGCACATGGTGCTGTATACATACTGATGAATGAATGATTGTCTGTCTCTCTCTGCTACACACATGATCCCCAAGAGCAAAGATGTGCCTTTATTTCTGCATCCCCAGTGCGTCACGAAGTACCAGGCAACAGAAGTCATCGCTGTGCTCATTGAATTGAAACCGGCCCATCTTTCCGGCATGTTCCCCAGCCATGCTGCCTCACATGCCCGGTTACACGTGAGCAGGAAGACTCACCACCCCCCAGGACCCATGCATGTCCACGCCTCCACACCGTGTTCACTCTGTTCCCTCTCCCTAAAACACCCTTCCGTCTTCTCCATCCTGCTGGAAACTTCTTCACGTCTTCCAAGACCTTGGGTAGGCAAGTCCTCCTCACCTCTCCCCTGTGGGGTGTATGCACCCCACAGCATGTTTGCCTCCCTGGCTGTGCCCTGCAGAATGGCACTGTGACTTGTTTTATGCTCCTGCTA
>CAUYQG010070063.1:0-20025 GCA_963574415.1 Tarsius wallacei
AAGAGTAAATGATCAATTGTAGAGTGTTTAAGAAAAATAGGTAGCCGGGCTCGGTGGCTCAGCCTGTAATCCCTCGCCTGGGGAGGCTGAGGTGAGTGGATTGCCTGAGCCCGCGGGTTCGAGACCCGCCTGGGCAACTTGACGAGACCTCATCTCTACAATAAATCAAAAATCAGCCGGGCGTGGTAGCGCGCGCCTGTAGTTCCAGCTACTCGGAAGGCTGAGGCGGAAGGATCGCCGGAGCCCAGCAGGTCGAGGCTGCGGTGGCCGGGGGCGGCCACTGCACTCCAGTCTGGGCGACGGAGTGAGACTCCAACTCAAAAAAAAAAAAAAAAAGAAAATATTTACATCAACATATTCCTGCCTAGAATCGTGGTATATTTTTCCATTTTCTCAAGCTTTAATAAATATATCTCAATAAACTTTTGCTGTTTTCTTCAAGTATTTGAAAGACATTATGCATTAAGTCTACTTCTAGATATTTTCTTTATTTTTGTTGTTATTACTATGTACAAGCTTTCTGTATTCATGTTTTTAGAACCAATGCAAATGTTTTCTAGAAAAGGGGAACTACATATAAACATATGTAAATAAAACTATCTGATTATTATAATTATATTGAAATCCTTTCGATTTGTCTGTTTATCTGACATTCAGCCCTTTGTGTTCAATCAACTTTCTTTTTATTTTTATTTATTTATTTATTTTTAGTTGGAGTCTCACTCTGTTGCCCAGGCTGGGGTGCAGTGGCACGCTTACAGCCACCCCGGTGATCCTTCTGGTGATCCTTCCGCCTCAGCCTTCCAAGTAGCTGGAACTACAGGTACGCACTACCATACTTGGCTAATTTTTTTTATTTATTGTAGAGATGAGGTCTCACCAATTTGCCCGGGCTGGTCTCAAACCCCTGGACTCAAGCAATCCTCTCGCCTCAGCCTCCCAAAATGCTGGGATTACAGGCTGAATCACCAAGCCTGGTCTAATCAATTTTCAAATGATTTATTTGGCCTTATAATTTACAGAAACTTCATCCCCAAATAAATATCATTTACCGCTTCTTTATTAATAGTTATGTCATGTCTTTTTGCCTTGGTCACAACTTTCAGGACAATATTAAACAATATTCCCTTTTTTGTGCATATTTTGAATGTTTTGCTGTTTAATATAATGCAAGATATTGGTTTTACTCTGGTACTTTTCTTATATTAAACAATATTTTTCTATTTCTCCTCTTAAAATAATGTTACTAGAAATTCCTATCGAATCTTATCAAATAATTTTAAGCATCTACAGAAGCAATTCTATGTTTTGTATTTGACATAATGATTTGGTGGATTATGGTAATAGCTTTCCTGTTCTTTAGTGACCTCTACCTCCCTGAAATAAACTAGCTGTCTATGGTGGCTTCTTTTTTCATATACTGCCTAGTGCAACTTGATTATATTTATTTTGGATAGTTGTGGGCATTTCATGTCTCTTGATATGTACTGTGGAATATTTTAATTCAGAATTTTCTTGCTGCCCTTTCTTCCCTTTTCTGTCTACCTGTCATCTGACTATTACTAACAATCCTTATTATTACTGGCAAACAGATAACAGGAAGTTATTACTTCTCTGCTTCAGAATATTGTCTCAAAAATAAAAATAGCCTTGTAATCTTCTTAATGAGTAAGAAGGACCAGGTGGTGAATATCTAGAGAAAATGGTTCCATCAAGCTGGATTAGTGGGACATCACCTTCCAATATAGATAAAAGCCTGTCAAGTCTCCATTTGACATTTGTTAATGGGAACTACCATTTTAAGAGCCTTTTTGTGTGAGTGTCATGCACTTTACATGCACAGTCTTATTCAGATTTCATCCTAATCCTAGGAACTGGATATTAATATTCCCATTTTACAGATGGAGAAACTAAGGCTGGGAAGGGTTCAATAATTTGAACAGTTCAAATGATGTAACAGTTCAAACAGCTGTTGGTTGGGAGAGTTGAAATTTAAACACAGGGCCCTTCTGGCTCCAAAGCCTATTCTCTTTCTTTACAGCTGCAAGGCTCACAGGGCAGTCCTCTAAAGAAGCAACACCTCATTAAAGGGAGTGAGATATAGCCAAAGATAACCAAGCTACAAGATGGGACGTAATAATTGCCATGAAAGAGGGTCAAGCACAATGTTACTGAGGTTCTCATTCAGCTGGCGAGAGCTAGAGAAACTTTGGCAGGAGGTGGCATTGAATGAGAGGAGGGTATTCTAGGGGAGAGCAGTGAGGGTGAAGGCACAGAATCAGGACAGCCTAGGACATGTTCTCAAAAGAAAGAATACTGCTCTTTGGTTGGTGGGTTGTGTTCATGCTTCTGTGTAACCAAAGATGATGCTGGAAACTTAGATTGGCTTCCTCTTGTGAACCTAAAAGGTAGATGAAGGGGTGTGTTTTTAAAAGGCAGGCAGTGGAGAGTCATTGTGGTTTTAAATAAGAGGCTAAGAAGTCAGATTAAGATGGATCAAAGTCAGTCAAGGTGGAAGAATGACACCCCTGTCAGATGGCTGTAAACAATTGAGAAATAAAGGGACCCTGGTTTGTAGAGTGGCAGGAGGAATGGAAAGCTAAGACCTGGTTTAGGATCAGATTCAAGGGTAGATTTATTAAGAGTGTGCAGATAGGATGCTGAGGGAATAGGCAGTCAGCGTTATAGATGCCTTCGAGTCACCGGAGGAAGGATTGGGTCACGACAGGCAGGAGGCTCTCAGAAGGCAAGTTTGGTTGGTGGGAAAAGAGTTGGTGAGACATACAAATAGAAAGTAGTTGTTTGCAGAGAATTAGGTTTGAAGTCATCCTCCTAAAGATGATAACTGACACTGTGGGGGGTTATTCATGTCTTCTAAGAGAGTTAAAGGTCAAAAAGCTGAAGTTAAGAAGAGATTCTCAATCCTAGTTGCACATTAAAATTACCTCTGTAGCCAGGTGCGGTGGTCCATGCCTGGAATCCCAGCACTTGGGGAGACTGAAGAAAGAGAATTGTTTGAGCACAGGAATTTGAGACCAACCTGGGCAACACAGCATGACCGTGTTGCTACAAAAAATTTAAAAATTATTTAATAAAAAAAATTAGCCAGGTGTGGTGATGTGTGCCTGTAGTCCCAGCTACTCTGGAGGCTGAGGTAGAAGGATCGCCTAAGCCCTGGAAGTCAAGGCTGCAGTAGCCGTGATTGGGTCACTACACTCCAGCATGGGTGACAGAGTGAATCTCTGACTCAAAAAATTAAAATTAAAAAAGTCAAAACAAAACAAAATTACCTCTGTATCTTTTTTTTTTTTTTTTTTTTGAGTTGGAGTCTCACTCTGTCGCCCAGGCTAGAATGCAGGGGCACACTCACGGCCACCCCAGCGTTGACCTGCTGGGCTCCAGTGATCCTTCTGCCTCAGCCTTCCAAGTAGCTGGAACTACAGGCGAGTGCTGCCACACCTGGCTTTTTTTTTTTTTTTTATTGTAGAGATGAGGTCTTGCCAAGTTGCCTGGGCTGGTCTCGAACTTGCGGGCTCAGGCAATCCACTCGCCTCAGCCTCCCAAAGTGCTGGGATTACAGGCTGAGTCACGGAGCACAGTCTACCTCTGTACCTTAAAAAAAAAAAGGGGGGTGAAAAAAGCCATCTATCCCCACATCTGTTGAATCAGAATCCCCAGAGCTCTAGATGGCCAGACTCCTATATCATTTAATAGCTCACAGGGGATTCTGGGGACAACCGGAGTTGGGAACCACTCCTCAGTGAGAAAGCAAGAAAGAGTGATGCAGCCCTCTCACCTAGCCAGGAAGAGAGACGCGCTACCTGGTCCCTACGTTTCCTTCTTCACATCCTTTAAGCACCTCTTTATTCTGATGACTCTATTGATTTCTAGTTAATACTCTCACTGAGAGCCTTCTGTTCACTTAGGCAGGCATTCATTTCCTCTTATCATTGACTATTTTACAAAATCAGAGGATGGTAGAACTAGAAGGAAGCAGATGTTTTTGTTTTCTTTAGCATCAGGTACCTTTCAGGAAATGAAATCTTACATAAAACCCCAATGTGTAAACAGACCAAGGCAGAAGCAATCTGAGAAACAGCCCAGAACCCACTTGCCCCAACCAATCAGGGACTTTGAAGAGTCCTTGCAGATCTCAGGATCTCTATCCCAGAAGTTCGCTTCAACCTTCTCCCTGTCAGGGAAGGAAATTAAGATTTTTGAGTGGTGACATAATCGAGCTCAGGTGGCATCATTAGTTAGTTTAAATCTCCTAAAGCCTTACGTAGTTTTCCTTCCTTCACAGGGCGTTGCTTCCACCCTCTGCTGGTCTAACGTCTCCCTAAAATTCACCTTCATTCCAACAGGGAAAGGCACGCAGGGAATCAAATTACCCATAGCAGCCTTGGTACAAGGTTAAGTGAGGGAAGAGGCCGTACCTCCTGACTGCCCTGAACTATGTGGTTTACCTACAGGGATCTCATTTATCTGTGCTGCTCCAGTTTCAGCTGTCTCTGGTAATTCTGAGTGGTCTGTAAAATCGTTATCTGGCCAACGCAGGGAGATAAAAAGCCTTGTTAGTTTTAAAGGAAAAGTCTCAATGATTGAAGTTTTATCAGCAGGATGAGCATGGAAAAACATTTTTTTTTCTTATACCGATCTGAGGAAAAAGTAATGAGATCCAAGGAATTATAATTGAAAATGAGAATTGTTAAGTATCCTTTGCATTTTTTATGTGACTGTCAAAGAAGGCTATTTATTCTAAGGCATATTTGGTCCTAATCTACCTTTGGCACCTAGAATACTCCTTAATTGTCCCAAAGCCTTGTCCTGGCTGCAACTGAATTCTTGGGGAACGTTTGTCACAATGTAAGGGACCACAACTTCCTTTTTTTTGAGTTGGAGTCTCACTCTGTCGCCCAGGCTGGAGTGCAGTAGCATGCTCACGGTCACCACAGCCTCAACCTGCTGGGCTCAGGTGATCCTTCTGCCTCAGGCTTCCAAGTAGCTGGAACCACGAGCACATGCCACCAAGTCTGGCTAATTTTTTTTTATTTATTGTAGAAATGAGGTCTTGCTAATGTGCCTAGTCTGGTCTCGAAACCCTGGTCTCTGGCAATCCCCTTGCCTCAGCCTCCCAAAGTGCTGGGATTACAGGCTTGAGCCACCGCAGCAGGCCGGACCACAGGTTCTAAAGAGGCTAAGATGAATTTCTGACTTGAGGAGAGTTAACTCTGAATTCCTATGAGATCTGACAATGAAGTTCGTGAACTCATCCTAGAAAAAGTGTGCCACTACATACCTCATTGCTGTGTGCGGTCACCTTTGAAGTACTCCCCTTGGGAGGCTATGCACCGACGCCAGTGCCTCATTCATCCATCAAAGCAGTTTTGGAACTCTTTTTCTGGAATGGCCATCATAGCTGTTGTGACGCGATTTTTGGAGTTTGAATTAGAGCTACAAACAAACATTAAATTTCTCGTTAAACTTGGCAAGAGTAGAACTGAAATCAGGGACATGTTAGCCCAAGTTTATGGGGATAATGCCCTGAAGAAAATGACAGAGGACAAATGATTAAATGTTTTTCTGGGGCTACCCACTCGGGTCCCTTCCCACGGTGGGAGCTTTTCTGTCCTCTCAATAAATTCTGCTTTCTAAAAAAAAAAAAAAAAAAATGTTTTTCTGAGGGGAGAGAAAGCATCACTGATGAGAAGTCAGGAAAGCCAATAATGAGCAGACCTGATGAAAACTGCACAAATTCGTCAAATTTTGCATCAAAATCATTGACAATGAGAAGCATAGCAGACCAAATAAACATCAATAGAGAAACAGTTAGGAAAATCTTAACTAAAAATCTTGGCATGAGAAAGGTGTGTACAAAATGGTCCTGAAGGAGCTCTTGCATTGTGACAATGCACCAGTTCACACAATACTGTCTGTGAGAGCGTTTTTAGCCAGTAAACAAATAACTGTATTGGAACACCCTTCCTACTCACCTGATCTGGCCCCAATGACTTTTCGTTTACCTGAAGATAAAGGGAATAGCAAAAGGAAGACATTTTTATGACATTCAGGACATCAAGGGTAGTACTTCTCATGGCCATTCCTGAAAGAGTTCCCAAATTGCTTTGATGGATAGACTAGGCACTGGCATTTGAAGGTGACTGTAGTGATATTCAGCAATGAGGTATGCAGCACTTTTTCTAGGATGAGTCCATGAACTTAATTTTCAGACCTCCTATATCTTTTAAAATTTATTCAGAAACTTGAAGGACTTCCCAAACAATTGTACCTAGGAGATGTAACTGTTTTTCTCATTCATGCTGTTTTCTTGTACAATGTGCCATTGCTGAAGCTGAGTTGCTGCTATTTGGTTGTATAATCATAGGTCCAGATGGGATCATAAAAAGCCAGTCCATTGCCCTATTTCTAGGCAGGAACATATTTAATCACAGAAGACTGAATTCATTTTCTTAAGGAGATGTGGAACAATGTTTTCCTTTTTTTTTAATGCCAGGCGATTCTACAGTCTACTATTTAACTCACAATTTCTTATTCGTATCTCAAAAAGAGAGTGGTTGTTAGCTCCAAACTGTCTTCCAGCACCTTGCAGGAATGCTCATTTCTTTTATTTCTGGCATTATTACAAATTTTCTTCATCAATATTATAGGGAAGAGCCTGGTTATCTGTCTATGGGGAGACCATGCTCCAACTGCATCCATCTTTAATTTGTGGTAAGTCAGCAGCAAACTACCAGGGCAGAAATCTTTCCCCAGTTGTGGTGACCTCATGGGTGAGTAAAACTCACAGGTAACCCATCCTATAAGTGCTTATCCTAGCACCTCGCTGAGTTTAAGAGCCCAACTCAGATTCATTCACACTGCAGTACTAAAAAATAAAACTGGAAGTTCAAGAAATGAATCATCTGGCTAACGTATTTAATCTTTTTTTTAAAGATGTGGGGTACAATTCAGAATTAGGTATACAATTCAGAACTAGGTATACAAGTGGACATCATACAGGTAAAGTTTGGTCCTCCCTTTGGTTCCCACTTGCCTGGTTTGAGATCAGATACCCTCATTGATGTTGTGTTTCCCCTGCCCCCACCCCAGCAGTATTCTGCTACTACCAATTCCTTTCTTATGGTAAATGTTCAGGGTCCACTTATGAGTGAGGACATGTGGTACTCAATTCTTTGTTTCTGTGATAGATCACTGAGTACGACAGACTCTAAATCCATCCAAGTTGCTGCGAAGTCCATATGTTTGTCCTTCTTTACAGCTACGTAATATTCCATCATGTATATGTACCACATGTTTTTTGTCCAGTCCAGTTTCGATGGGCAGCACAATTGGTTCCATGTTTTTGCTATTGTGAATAGTGCTGCAATAAACACGTGTGTGCAGGAATCTTTTTTGTACAATGATTTGAGTCCCTCTGGGTATATTCCCAGTAGGGGGATTACTGGGTCACATGGAAGGTCAGGAACTCAAAAATGCCAAAAGGAAAAAACAAACAGCCCCATTAAAAAGTGTGGAAAAGACATGAATAGACACTTCTCAAAAGAAGATATATAGGCAGCCAACAGACACATGAACACGGGCTCAGCCTCCCTAATCATCAGAGAAATGCAAACCAAAACCACATTGAGATACCACCTAACCCCAGTAAGAATGGCCATCATTAATAAAACAAAAAGCAACAGATACTGGTGAGGATGCGCAGAAAAAGGAATGCTTCTGCACTGCTGATGAGAATGCAAATAAGTTCAACCTCTATGGAAAACAGTGTGGTGATTTTTAACATATTCATTCTTTAATATCTGAAAATTCATATTTAACAGAGGAGTGAATTTACCCAGCTGTTTACATTTTCTCCCTGCATTTCCCTCCTTCTTCCTTTGATTTACATCAGCAGCCAAAGCAGCTGTGGATTGAAATACATATGCATTGATTTCCAGGTTTCAGGCTTTGCTGCTTCACCTCCTCCCTCTCCCCTCTGCCTTGGCCACTCCTTGTCTGACTCCATCTTCTAGGGTCTCAGTAACTTGGCTCTGTGCGTTGAGAAGAGGCTCATCCAGGCTGCATATGCTGTCCAGTTGGCTGTGACTAAAGGTATAATCACAATCATGAGAACATGACCTGGATTTACATAGACTTCCCAATGTACAAAGCATTCTCACCTTTATTTTCTCAGTAGGTTAACAAGGCTTATTTCCACAAAGGGCAATTTCCCCAATCAGGAGCCTCAGGTGAGCACTGTGAAGAGTCCATGAATGCAGTAGTTTTCAAAATTCCCAGGTGAAGAGCATTATCTGCACACTTGTTAAAAATTCAGATTCCTGGATCCCAAATAGATCCACTAAATACAAATGTTGGAAGAAAGGGCCTGGGACTCTGTGTTTATATCAACAGTCCAGAGAATTCTTATCACTTGACAAGGTTAAAAAACACTATTCTAGATAGACTCCTATCGCTCTCCTCAGCTCATTGCCAGCCATTCTGGGAGAACCAGTGACCAAAGTACTAGCCATTTTTATGGCACCAGGTTCATGGGGCCAGAAATATATGGGGAGCAGGGTACAAGGAGAGGCTGAGTGCTAGAGATTCCACCCAGGCTACTTTCTCTCTTTCTGCCTTTTCCCTCCCTCTCTTCCCTCCCTTTTCTCCTTCCCTCCCTCCCTCCTTCTCTTCCTCTCTCTTTCTCTCTTTCTTTCTTGAGTCTCACTCTGTCACCCAGGCTGAAGTGTATCACCACAGCCTCAACCTCCTGGGCTCAGATTGGAGTATTCTCAGCCTCTCCAGTGGCTGGGACTATAGGTGTGCACCACCATGCCTGGCTAATTTTTTTATTTTTTATTTTTTATTTTTGTAGAGATGAAGTCTTGCTATGTTACCCAGGCTACTATCTAACTTTTGGGCTCAAGCAATCCTCTCAATTTGCTCACCTGAAATGCTGGGATTATAGGTGTGAGTCACTGTGCTTGGCCTGGGCTACTTTCTTGATCCCAGAGAGGTGCCTCCTGGTGGTGGCGAATACTGAGAGACTGCAGAGTTAAGGAGAAAGGGACATAGTGTCTCTCGGTAACAACTACCAGATCCCCTCTTAATTGTCTTGGCCCAGACCTGTGTAGTCTGACTTAGGTTTGCAGTTTGGATGTGTTTTTCCTCCCAGGACAGTTACCTGGTCCATTAGTATAACAGCATACCGTGTTTCGCTGGTTCCCAGAGAATCTTCCCTGCCCAGAACAGAATCTTGGAGAAAAGAAGGTAGGGATGGACCAGGTGGGACAGAGGGTCAGTTAGAGGAAGCTGAAGTAATAGAAACAACAACTTGGAAGCCTGTACATTTCTGGGTCTATATGAGGCAGCAAGGTACTAGGGTTCAACATAGCACTTTCTTTTTTAACTTTTATTATTATTTTTTTCAACTAGGGCCTCGCTCTGTTGCCCAGGCTGGAGTAAAGAGGTACAATCGTGGCTCACTGAAGTCTTGACCTCCTGGGCTCAGGCAATCCTTCCACGTCAGCCTCCTGCGTAGATGGGACTACAGGCACATACCACCTTGCTCAGCTAATTAATTAATTTGTAGAGACAAGGTCTCACTGTGTTGCCCAGGCTGGTCTCATGCTCCTGGGCAACACAAGTGATTAAGTGATCCTCCCACCTCTGCCTCCCAAGATGCTGGGATTACAGATGTGAACCATTGTGCCCAGCCCCAACATAGTACTTTTGTTCATACTAATTCATCCTACTGAGGGATAAAGAATTCTTGTTCGGTACCTCAAATTTTAGTTTCTCATAGTATTCACAGAGCATATTTAAAGATAAAATCTTAGCTTTTTAAATGATCTTTGCCTTTTTTTATTTTTAAAGGATAAACGATAATTGAAACAAAACAAAAGTTAGTTTTCAGTTATAAATCACCACTGGGTATTTTATTCATAATAACTTAATTATGTCACTCTGGAATTGATGAATTTGAAGAAACATGGAAAATTACATTGAGTATGGCTGTGAATCTAGTGATGTGAAGATGTTGGGTTTATGTATGTTAATTTGATTCATATGCAAGTCAAAACACGCATATTTTTAATCAGCAGATGGTTTAATATGCTTTCCACACTTGTAGAAAATGAAAAATACTGCGAGCTATTTTTTATCTTGTCATTCATCCTGTCAACAGTACTTATTGTTGAATGTGGTGCATTTGGGTACAAGGCAGAGTTACAAATGCAACTGAAAATATGTCGCTTTTGTAGGAAAAGGTAAGATAAACTTAAACACAGATTTTTCTCACCGTTTGCTTTGAGGAGTGTTTCTTTAAAATCCTGCGTGTCATTTCAACTTTTATGACTCAGGTAGATGTCCTATATATTAGAATTTCAGAGCTGCTTTATCATCATTTTGGTGGGAGCTTCCGTTGCCATTTTTGATTAAAGTTAGTCATTCATTCATTCACTTATTGACTGAATAATATGATTCACCCACCATGTGTGGAATGCTTGTAAGGCAGCATGCTACAAAGAAAACCTGATCCCTGTTCTTAAAGAGTTCACAGTTTACTAGAAGGGGTAGCTGAACTGGAAATGGTTGAAGGCCACGATATGCTCCCTCACCACAACATCCCTGCTCCCTCAGAGATGCCGAATTCTTGTGTGGGGCTAGAGAGGGGCCAGAGCTTCCCGTGCAAGGTCAGAAGAGAAGGTGGACTTTCTGCTCCAGAGAACTCTCTAGCTACTGCTCTCCAGCTTCCTGGTATCAGAGTTCCAGCTCTCAATGGCTTTTGCTGGGTTGTTGATGATCCACTAGTGACCAGTGAAGTTCACTAGGGAGGCAGCTCCCTGTTTAAAGGAATGCTTGGATAAATCCCTCAGTCAAATAGATCATTTTATGTATGATCACCTCTTAATATCTTCTTACAATTCTATTAGATTTTCTAAAGTGAGGACACACACAACTCAGAGCCCTAGAATTAGACAGTAATTTTCATCATAGTTAGATTTGTGAGAGCTACTTATCATTTCCATATTTTTGAACAATTCCTCAGTTTGTCATTCATTGTTAAGTGTAGGCTTTATTGTGGTGAGTACACATAACATAAAATTTACCATTTTAATCATTTTTATTTATTTTTTTCAGTTAGGCTCTCACTGCAAGATCTGTAGTGGCATAGTCATAGCTCACTGTAGCCTCAACCTCCTGAGTTCAGGCAATTCTCCCACCTCAGCCTCCAGAGTTGTAGGGATTACAGGCTCATGCCACCATGCCCAACTAGTTTTTTAAATTTTTTGTAGAGACGAGGTCTCACTACGTTGCCTAGGCTGGTCTCGAACTCCTGGGCTCAAGCAATCCTTCCACTTCAGCCTCCAAAATTGCTGGGATTACAGGCATGAGTCACTGCACCTGACCCCATCTTAACTATTTTTAAGGGAATGGTTCAGTGGCATTAAGTATATTCGCAACTTTGTGCAACTATCACCATGAGTCTTTTCCAGAACATTTTCATCATCCCTAACAGAAACTCTACATCCATTAAACAATAGTCCCCCATTCTCCCTCACTTCAGCTTCTGGTAACATCTATTATAATTTCTGTCTTTACAAATTTGACTACTAGGTTTCCATGTTGTAGAAATGATTAGAATTCCATTCCTTTTTAAGGCTAAATAAAATTCCTCTGTATCTATATACCACATTTTGTTTATTCACTCATTGGTTGATGGCCATTTGGGTTGTTTTCATCTTTTGGCTATTGCGCTGCTATGAGCATTGGTGTACAAGTATCTCTTTAGGCCCCTGATTTCAATTTTTGGGGTTTATGCCTCAGAGTGGAATTGCTGGATCATATATTAATTGTATGTATTACGTTATAAGGAATCATTAAACTGTTTTCCATAACAGCTGCATCATTGTGGTTAAGTTTAAATTTGAAAGCTTATTCTTTCAGACTCTTGGTTTCATTCAAATAAATGATTCAGCTATAAGACATTCACTCTTGATTAATTTAACTATTTTTTGTTTCTAGTAACTGCACTTAATAAATGCTACTAATACAAAAAAGAAAAAGAAAATATAGGATTGGAAGAAGTGTTTTTTCACAACTCCATTCTGGACATCTATCTTGTGCATACACACTTTACTGGAATTATATCACTTAATCCATTCTGATTCATGTTCTTAGCTCTATTTGTCTATTTTTTCCAGTTACAATCTTCGGGCAGGAGCCATGGACACAAGTGCATTAATAGGAGATGTACTCAATAAGTATTCATTGTTGAATCAACTAATTCTTTATAATAAAACCTACACAGATATCTGATTAATCTTCTAATATCTGCCGGGCTTGGTGGCTCATGCCTGTAATCCCAGCACTCTGGGAGGCAGAGACGAGAGGATTGCCTGAGCCCAGGGGTTTGAGACCAACCCAGGCAACTTGATAAGACCTCGTCTCTACAATAAATCAAAAAAATTAGCCAGCTGTGGTGGTGCACACCTGTGGTTCCAGCTACTTGGAAGGCCGAGGTGGAAGGATCGCCTGAGGCTGCATTGGCCATGAGTAGTGTACCACTGCATTTCAACCTGGGCAACAGAGTAAGACTCCTACTCAAAACAAAACAAAACAAAACAAAAAATCTTCTAATATCTACTCTTGTTTCTGGATGTTAAGTTCAATGTTTCAGCAATTATAATTCCACTGGAAAGGGATATATCACAGAAGCAAAGTTTATAGAAGACAAAAGAAACCAAATGGTGACAGAGGAAATTACCAGATATGATTAGCATGCTTAGTGTTAAATGGGGCAGATTTCACAAGGAGCTGAATTATGCCTAACTCTGTGATATAATCTGATTTGGTGATGGATGGAAGGGTGGAGTTTGTAGAGTGGGAAATGGCATTTTGAAATTGTTTGGAGGTGGGAGTGAGGTAGGAATGTAAGGAAACGTGCTAATACTTTTGACTTAGAAGAATGAAGCAAAAGCTGATGTGTGGTGAAAAAGGAAGATGCTCAAGGTCACATAGGACAACGATGTTAGAATCTTGACTGATAACCACAGCTTGGAAATTGAGATGGATGTTGCTTCTGTTCTGATGGGGGGGTTTCTCTGTATTATTTTGGGGGTGCTGGCAAATGGAAGCTACCATAGGTTTTTTTCTCTCAGCAGAATGGGACCAAGCATATGCAAATATTTATGAATGAACAAAAATTCCAAAATACTGATAATAGTTTTCTTTGGGAATGTTGTCACAAGTGATTCTTTAAAATACTTTCTGTAGTTTCTGAATATTGCATAATGAGAATATCTTACTTTTGAAATCAGAAAAAAAGTTAAAATTTTTCTAAGCAAAAGGCGGTTTTAAGAGTCCACATAGCATTGCTTAGGGTGTTTTTGCTCTAAGCTACAGAAAGAGGCTTCAAATAATTTAATCAGAAATGAGATTCCCTGGAAAGAAATGGGCTAGTTTATGGGACCAAAAGGGGGGCGAAAAAACAAGAAGGAAGCTGAAGGTCTCAAGGGCAGCTTCAGGCTTGTCTAGGGACTGTAAGAAGTGAGCTCTGGATTGGCTTGGTGGCTCAGCCTGTAATCCCAGCACTTTGGGAGGTCGGGGTAGTGGATTGCCTGAGTCTGAGGGTTCAAGACCAGCCCGGGCAACTTGGCGAGACCTCGTCTCTACAATAAATAAAAAATTAGCCAAGCTCACCTGTAGTGCTGGCTACTTGGAAGGGTTAGGCGGAAGGATCACTGGAGCCTAGCAGGTTGATGCTAGGGTGGCCATGAGTGTGCCAGTGCACTCCAGCCTGGGTGACAGAGTGAGACTCCAACTCAAAAAAAAAAAAAAGACATGAACTTCCGGGAGTTTCTGGTCTTTTCCCCACTCTGCTCGGTATCAGGAAAGGAACTTCTAATTGACTCAGCTTGTGCCATGTGGTTGCTCTTTGATAAGGGCAGGGCAGAGCCTGACCCCTTGATTCATTTATATTAATCTAGCTATTTTCAAAGCAGGGGGAAGTTGAGGTGCTACTACCAAAAGAAGGCGGAATGGCAGAATTAAAAAAAAAAAAATCAATGACTGGGTTGGACATGGTGGTTCATGCCTGTAATACCAGCACTTTGGGAGGCCAAGGCAAGAGGATTGCCTGAGCCTGGGAGTTTGAGACCAGCCTGGGAAACGTGACCAAAAAAAAAAAAAGAATAAAAGCTGAGTGTGGTGGCATATGCCTGCAGTCCCAGCTACTTGGAAGCCTGAGGCAGAAGGATCACCTGAATCCAACAGGCAGAGGCTACAGTAGCTGTGATTGTGCACCACTATACTCCAGCCTGGGTGCCAGGGTGAGACCCAGACTGGGTGAAAAAAAAAATCAAAGACTGCTCTGTCATATTTTGTGATAGAATTCATTTTATTGTACAAACAACCATGATTGATTTTTAAAAGTGAAACAACTGTGTTCTACATATGCTTGTTCAATCATATTTATGAGACAGATATGCCCTTTTTTTATTTTCTTCCTGGGGCCCCGAAAACTGGTATTTACTAGTGGATATGTGTGGGCATGGGGCAAGAAGGTCATAGGTTGTGGTACAATTCTGGAAGATCAGTTACTTGTTTTTTTTAGAAAAATATACCCTTTAATATTTCAATTTTTCAACTAAAGAACAGAAGGCACAATATTTAATTCATTAACTATAACAAAAAATGGCTTAATTTTATATCATGGCTAATTAAAAAAATATTTTAAGTTGATGTTATTTCATAAAGGATTTGAGGTGGGATGGCCCTTTGTTTTAATCAAGGTTCTCTGACTTGCAAATTTGAGATACCCACTTCAAAGTAGCTAAAAGCCCAAATGGGGTGTGATGGAATGATTCTACCTAAAAATCTCATAAACCTCAAGGACAGCGTCCTCTTGAAGAATCCAGAAGTAGAAGGCCTTGAGCAGGGCCGGAAGCCTTTCAGAGCACAAAATGTACAACCATTTGCAGTGTCCAGGCTGTCAGAGATGCTGCCACTGTTTCTCTCCAAGTTTAGACTTCCTTCCTCCTTTTGCAGAGGGCGAGGGAGAGTCTTGGCTTCCTCTTGGACACACGGACCCCCCAGCTCTCATGTAAACATTGCCTCCACCCCAGTTGCACGATCCATTTTTTGCTGAGAGAGACAGACTCTCAGGTCACGTCCAGCCTGGATCTAACCTGGCCCCGTCAACTGTGAAGTACACACGTGGCTGAAGTGGGTAGTAACTTGTGACTGAGGAAGTCTGAGAAAAAGAGGGTGGGAGTGAGTTGTCAGACACCCCAGAAGGTCTTCCTATATTGTTTAATTGAGACAGGAACAGTTAAGGGAGAGAGGAGAGAGGAGGCAAAAGTAGAAAAGGGGGAGTACTAGGAGAAATATGGAAACGTCAGTGATGATTCAAGAAGAGAAAATCAATAAAAGGTGCTGAGGGGAAGCCTCAAAAGGTGAGTATTTGAATCAGGATACTTTCAGCTGTAAGAAATGGAAAATCTCTGTCAGAATGTCTTAACCAGAAAGTTGTCTCATCTGACAGGAAGTCGGGAGGTAGGGTGACCTTCAAGGCTGGTTAAGTCCATCATTCAAGAAAGGCGCAAAGGCCCAGCTTCTTATCATCTTTTCACTCTTTTGTCCTTGGGTGGTCTTTATTATCAGCTTGCAGAGGATTCAGGCGTCGTCACATCCACACACAACTAAGTCCAAGGACAAAACGAGATCATTCCTTAGATGCGAGAAACCCCTAGGAGATTGTTCTCACATCTTATTGACCAGAATTGGATCTCCTGCCTGTTCCTGAACTCAAGCGCTAGCAAGAGAAATAAGATGCCAGGTTTAGCATAGAGGGCCAGTCTTCCCAAAGCATGTGGCTTTTTGAAGAGGGGGATGCTGGAATGCTACTAGGGTCCTGAAAGCGAGGTGGCAGTGGGGATTAGGAGGCAACCAGCAGGCCAGCTACAGAGAAGAAAAAGAAAAACACGGGACTAGAGGAGCACAGAAACAGACGGTAAAAGAGACCGAGAGGAGGGAGGCAGGAAGGTGGGTGGAAGAGTAAAACAGTGACGGAGACAGAGACAGATAACTCATTAAATTGGGTGTCTGAGTTTAAAATGCCATTGTCCTATCTTTCTGTTCAGTCAGGCAGCCATTAGAAGAACACGCTTTACCTGTTTTCACTGCCACTTGAAAGACTGATTAACTTTTCAGTAATTAAACTTATTAACCATTTTTCAACCTCAGAATTATAAAGGAGATGGCCTTAGCAGTCTCCAGGCAGAAAATTACTCTCCTTTTCTCCTTATAATAGGTCAGAATTTATTGAGTCGTGAAGGAGTTGTGTGAAATAAATATAATGATGTACTTAGTTACTTGCTTATGTCTTTATTTATAATTTTATGTACTTAATTATAAAAGAAATAGAACCACATTTTTAAAAAGTATAAACTGGAAACATGAAAACAAAATCATGTGTAATCTCACAACTGCTATTCTTTGGCAAAAATTAACTACTGTTTGTTTTTCATTTAATCACATATACTTTTGTAGATTGATTTATTTTTCAAAACAGGTATATCATATACATGGTACAAATTTCAAAAACAAACCAAAGAGTATATTTAAAAATAAAGCAGGTCTACTTCCCACCAATATCTTGCAGTCATCCAGTTTGTTCCCTACTTACCCCAACCCACTGTTGTCAATTTCTTTTATTTCCTTTCATAGATAGCAGACCCATTACCAAGGGAATATGCATATATATAAATATTCTGTTGCCAACACACCTTATCTTTGTACAAAATGGTAGACTACTGTGGATACTGTTTTGCACCTTGCTTTTTTCTTCGTTTAATAATATTACTTGAAGATAGTTCCATATACAGTGCCTTTGAAATTTAACATTATAATGTATTCACACATTGTCCCATACCCTTTATAATCAGCATCTTTAATAGCTGTAAAAAGTGTTTGAGCAAATGATTCATTCATTCCTTTAATAAATATTTATCAAGCACCTGCTGCATCTGCAGGGCTTTTGTGATTCTAAGATTAAACAGATATGGGCCACACCCTTGAAGGAGTCACAGCAGAGTGGAGAAGACAGGTAGGTAAACAGGTAATTACAGGTTGTCTCTAAGTGCCAAATGGATGAACATGGGGGTGCTGAGGGAACAAAGGAGATGCCTCTAAGATGCTGAACAAACGTAGTGAAGGATAAGTAAGAAGAGTCAGCTCACAGACAAGGGACAAGGGGAGTGTTCTAGACAGAAATGACATGTGCAGACACACAGAAATGGGAAGAAACATGGTGGTCCAGGTGACTACAAGGAGTTGGGTATCGCCCGACTCTTTGATCTTTAACTTGTGCCTAGTCTTCAACATAAATGATGTTATGCTGTAAAACTTGCAGTATAGAATTTTTTCCTTATTTTGGAGTATTTCTTTGGGTAGATTCCCAGAAGCAGGACTGCTGAATTAAAATGTAGGGACACTCTGATCTGCTACATACAGCCAAAATACTTTCCAAATGGACACAACGTTTCATAAAGTCACCAGCAACGTATGTGCTAACCGGTGCTCATTATCTTTGTATGCTTATCAATTAGTTTCAATGTATATTTATTTGATTACTAGGTCAATTTCCCCATATACTTGTTACAATTTTGATTTCTTCTTATGTCATTTGCTTTCTCATTATACTCCATCACTGAGATTCTATATTTTACTTTAGATGTATGAGCTCAACTTATAAATCAGATATTCAGACTTTTATTTTTCACGTTTGCTGCCAATATTTATTTTCTTGTTTAGGTTACATTTTAAAAAAAAGTTTGACATATAGAAGTTTGTAAGATATTACCCAGTCATATCCATTGATTATTTTCCTCTATTTCTTCTAAGTTGAGAAATATTTTATCCAGAGGTTTAACAAACATCTTATTTTCTTCTGCTTGGCTTTAAAAAATATATTTAACTCATGAATCCTCCTATTATGAATATATTTAACACACTAATCCTCCTAGCTTATTTGACATGTGATGACACACAGAAATGACATGTGCAGACACACAGAAATGGGAAGAAACATGGTGGTCCAGGTGATTACAAGGAGTTGGGTATCTCCCTGACTCTTTGAAACGAAGAAAAACGCAAGGTGCAAAACAGTATCCACAGTCTTCAACATTTGACATGTGATTCTCATCTATGACATTCTGGAAAAGGCAAAACTATGGAGACAGTAAAAACATGAGTGATTGCCAGGGGTTGGGGGGAGGGAGGAAGAAAGAGGCAACCTGCAGAGGATTTTTAGGGCAGTGACAATATTCTATATGATACTATAACAGTGGATACATGCCATTATACCTATGTCCAACCTCACAGAATGTTCAACCCTGAGTGAATCCTGATGTAAACAGTGGACTTTGGATGGTAATGATGTGTCAATAGAGGTTCATCAATTTTAGCAAATATACCACTCTGGTTGAGAATGTGGATAACAGGAGAAGGTATACATTCATGGGGGAAGAGGTAGATGGGCTATCTCTGTTCTCTCTGTTGATTTTTTATTTCAAAGATAAATCACATTTAGGGATCAACTCAGTCATTGATTGCATTTAACTTGTAGTCCTTTTCTGAACAATGTCACATCAGCTAAAGACAGACCTTTTCTCTGACTTACCCAGTATTCTTGCAGTGACAGTTCTATTTATATACTGAAGAATTACAACATAGCTTGAATAGGCTTAGGTAAAGCTTGTCAATGGTTTCCCGTTAACAGGGGAATCTGCTTACTCTTGAAGCCTACCAGATTGGTGGTTGTAAGGTCTGTGTTTTGGGCAGGTGGAAGGCATTTTTGAGGAAGGAAATTTCATTCAAAGGGTTGAAGTCAGTCAGTGTCATAGCTTCTGTGGTATTGAGAGAGTAGGACGTCCTGACCCACCTTGGTGGGTACCCTAGTTCACACCTGTGACTTTAATATGGCCTCAATCCTGCTGAAGATCAAGCCTATCTCAAAGTGTGGTTCATTGCTAGAAAAAGTAATTTCTTGTCCTGCCAAAGTTTGGCTCCAGGTTGTCAGCCAGTTCACCAGTTTTCGAGAAAAGTGAGAGGTGGTTATCTAGGGAAACCCTGTACCAGAGGCTTTCAAAGTTAAGGGTATCACCTTGGGTGCTTATTACTAAACATGCAGATTTCTGTGCCCAGGACCAGTTTGCACAGGGTGGTGCTGCAATCCTGGTCTCATCTCTGTTTCTTTTTTTTCTTGATAGAGTCTCACTCCTTCGCCCAGGCTGGAGTGCAGTGGCACGCTCATGGCCATCCCAGTGTCGACTTGCTGGGCTCAGGCAATCCTTCCATCCCAGCCTTCCAAATAGCCGGAACTACAGGCGTGTGCCACCACGTCAGGCTAATTTTTTGATTTATTATAGAGAGGAGGTCTCACCAAGCTGCCCAGGCTGTTCTCGAACCCATAGGCTCAGGCAATCCTCTCACCTCGGCCTCGGAAAGTGCTGGGATTACAGGCTTGAGCCGCCGCGCCCGGCCTCATCTCTCTTTCTAGCTTTTTGAAGACTTAAAAAAAAAAATTCCTATAGACGTTTACACACAGTTCTGCGCGGTTCTTCCTTCTTCCATGAAACACTGGTACCGGCTTTGCTAGCACCTATGACAGTGCTCCAGGAGGAGGGCGGATACTTAACCACTGGGCACACCTACTCAGGTAGGGTTCTAAGACAAATTTCCAGCCACGCGTCCTACTTCCCCCAGAGGTCAAAAGCTTGAGGGTTCGTGATCTATAAACCCAATTCGGATTCCCCAGAAGACCGCCCTGGAACTCCTGCTGTATTTTTTCCGATAGTTAGGTTGCAGTCAATTTCCTTCGGCACTATTCCACCCGGGGGGGGGGGGGGGGGGCGCGTTTGATTGCCCGGTTTTGGGGGTTGAAAAAAAAAATTGGGGTAGGGTGGTGAACCCGGCCAGGAGTGGTTGGGGCCGTTAATCATGACAGGGAACAATTTAATGAAA